>JASDQU010104649.1:414945-434463 GCA_032191745.1 Picea mariana | reverse complement strand
GTCAACGATCTGTAGATGTGTGTCTCCCACAGATCAAAGACTACGAATCACTTTGGCTATTTAGTCTTCAGGAGTTTCAACCTCTCCACACTTGCTTCCTCCCAAAGTGCTTTCACCTGAATTCAATGATCTGTCCATGCATGTCTCCCACATATCGATGACTACAAATCATTTCGACTATTCAGGCTTCGAGAGTTTTGGCCAATCCACCCCCATTTTCTCCTAGAGTGATTTCACCTGGAGTCCATGGATTTCCGCCACGCGTCCTCCCTCGTATCGATGGCTCAAACAGAATCTGTTACTCCATGGATTTCCAAAGGAACTCACAGCTAACCGCCTCGCAAATCTTCCAGATATGACTATATGGAATGACTCTGCTTCCTCCTGAAAGGATCTTGGCTGATAACTCGTTAAATATTTAGAGCTTCTCCCCCTTTGAAGATTCCTTCCCTCTATCTCTCTTGAGATTTGTTTTTCGAACCCTTTGACTCTTTAGAGGGATTCTTCGACACTTAGTTTAATTTCGGATCTGTGCACTCCTTGCAATAGATATTCGTACTCTTTCATGAGAAAACTCAAGCTATTCCCTCTAATATTTTTGAGTCAAAGACTCTGTCAACGCACTCCTTTCATATGATATGCACACTCTGCATATGAAAGTTTCACGCTATCTCTTTTGAGCTTTGAGTCAAAAGACTATGTTAAACACACTCCTTGCGTACAATATGCACTCCTTGCATAATCTCGAGGAGAAACAAATGAAACTTATTCAACCCTTCATGGATTAATTTATTCACAATATAACTCATGCATTCATAAAAACTCATAATAAAAAAGAATAGTTACACAACAACACTTCCATGCATTTGGATCAATATCCCTATGTTATATTCATTCAAATGTAAATGGCTACAACTGATACAAGCAGATAATAACTAACTCAAAAAATACTAATATGCAACTATCAATTGTTCAACAACCTTATATTCTGCAACATCATGTTCAGCAGCCGCATTGAGGCACATAAGAATATATTTATACAAGAGGACTCTTAGGGTTTCCTCTAGCTACCTATCCTATCAAATTAAAAACATTCAACTACTAAGCCTATGTTACAATGAATTTTCTGAGATATGCAGATAGGGGCGGATGCTCTAGATCTGCATTGCAGTCAGTTTCATTAAGGAAAAATGATCTCCTCTAATCTCACACAATTATCCAGTCTTTATTCATTAAATATTTCTTTAACTTGCAATCCACTCAAAAAATATTTCCTCAAGATAAGCCAATAGTTCAAAATTTAAAACAAATCAAAAGGCGCACTATGGACTGTGCTCGTTGTGTGTTCTTTGCTGACAATGCTCCTGCATCAAAAAGAGCTTGGATATGGAGAATCCATGTAGGATGATTTCTAGAGAATGTTGGAGCATATCTAGAGTGTTTTGGAGATAAAGATTGAAGAGCCAGGTTTTCAGGATTGAAGAGTGAACTCCTATATGACTTGCACTAAAAGATTTTTGTTGAGCATAATAAGACTAAGGATCCCCTTCTCAATGTATCTGATACATATTTATACACAATAACTAAAAGGAAGAGGATAGAACCAAATCCCAAAACTTAGAAACAAATTTGCCAATTTTTGGAGCAAATCCCCAAATCTGGGTTTTTCATCAATCTGGGTAGATTCCAGTTATAGATCCACCCATATCTTCTAAAACAATTCAAATTTTGAAAACATGCTCATGTTCTACTCAATTTTATACATGCTAGACAAAACCCATATCATAGAATTTCGGGATCTAATACCATTTGCACAGAAATCAAGGCACAAGTTGGAAGTTTGTGATTTTTGCTAATTTTTCCAGAATCATTCCCCTTGATCTAGAGGTCAACACATGCAAGATGGGTTAATTTTGACCCACATGTCAGCATGTTAACATCTTTCTGGAAAAATCCCATGTTCTTTATTTCCTTCTAAAAGTGCGCTAATATGACAAGCTACAATATCAGGTACGAGAATAACTATACTAGTGTAGAATGTTGAACCACAGTAATGGTATGGGAATTTTGATCATGCAAATCACACTTTATCAACCGTCATGAGTAAAAACTGATATAATCATCTTTTAATCACTAAAAATATAGAAAATTATTTATTAACCACGTAGGATGAATAACAAGAGACAATAGAGGTTTATGGTGTGATTAGGGATATATTATTGGCAAAATGCGGGGAGAATTTGTAATGATGAATGTATTTTTTTAGCGTAAATATAACAAAATAGAGCCCAACAACTATTTTATATTGTGTTTAATTGTTGAGTTTTACTCTAACTATGAGAATATATTTATATGTTATTGTAATGGAGTTTATTAGCTGCATTTCATGTATGTTCTAGAATTTTGTAGATGCATTTAGTTAATGGTAATAGACAATAGCTAAATCTTGTTGTAATTCATGGTTGGAAGCTACAAGAAACCAATTAGTTGTAAAATTTTATTTTTTATGAGATTTTCACATGTGATGTTCCTCATTTGGGATGGGGAACATTAGATTAGTAATGAAGTGTTGGAACCCAACTTTTGGGTAAATATCATGTGTGTGCACACACAAGGTTATGTGTGTCTGTTCCAGTTTATTTTGCGCATGCAAGAAGTTGCGCAACAGGTGATAGGAGGCATGCACGTGCCAATTAATTTTTTTCTAATGTGCATGAGTTCAAGATATTCCAATGCAAGTTGGTCCAAGTTTTGTGATGTGAACCAATAATTAAGAAGACATCACATGCACACTGGAATCAAGAAAATAATATTTAGGAAATATTTTCAAATGATTACTTCAAGAAACATGAGAGATCGTGGAGTAGTAAGGAGATGAGATGGAAACTAGTTTAGATTGCCACAATTCCAAAAAGGCTATGTGGAATGCATGTGAGTGATAAAAGTGTGCAAGACTTATAGTCAGAGGAGTGAGTGGGGTAGAACTTAAAGTGACAAAGGGCCAGAGCCAAGAAGCAGATAAACGGGAGAAACAACAACATAAAAATCGTTGTTGTTAGTCATTTTAGCTATCTAACTCGTTAGCCAGTGTTGATTGTTTTCAATGTCCCTGATCTCTCTGAGCCTATGTTTTGTAATGTCTTTGGTTTTGAGTATGGGTTTGTCATATCTACATATTCTGAAAGGAAGTGCATGGCACTATGTAATGTAATACTAGGAAAATGTATAAGAGCGCATGTATTTGTTGTTGTCAATTGACAAGTTTCTTAATGTCTGTCTATGAATGGTTGAATGAAGATAATAAATATGTAGTGATTATGGTATTATGATGTATTGATCACATGTCAATTGAATTCATTTGTTGTGGTTATATATTTTTAATTCTTAAGTATACTACAATGGCTTGTATGAATTTTGACCTAGATGGATTTCTATGTAATTAGTCATTCATCACCGACACAAGACTAGATGGTCTCTATGATTCTCATGGAGTATTAGGTGAAACCTTATTTAGTCTTTGGCTGAGGATTTATGTGTCGTCTCCTTAGGGTTTTTGTTGGTCAACTTTGGATGAACCCTGGGTCTTCAACCCCCCAACATTAAGAAGTATGTGCACAAGTGTATAATAACCCAACAAATGGTTTTGTTGTCGGGACCTGAAGCTTTTGTATTGAATAATTAAGAAAAATAATGAGGTGGTATTGATATCAAGAAGAAATTCAAGATTGGTTTACTACAAAGGAATATAATTTTTCTTGGTGGGAAACTCGAGGTTTATATACCAATGTGAAGCATTGGAAGGATATGTATTTGTACACTGATATGCATGGAATTTTCTTTGCTAAATTTCCATGTCTATTGTATGAATGATTGAAGAGGAAAACTGCTACTAATACTTCTTTGAGACTACAAGAAGCATTGTTCTGGGATCACTTCATAGTTGATAGAATGAAGACATTGGATAAAAGTTGGAATCGAGCCATTGATTTTTGGTTTACTCAGCTGATGGAAGGGTATATAATTGAGTTTGTTGTCAAGTACACTAATTATTTCAGCAAGGCTAAGAGAAAGTTCACATAAGGCCCTAAGAAACATATGCTAGAAGAAATCACACTCTGGATAAAGATGTTGTTATTGGAGAATGGGTTGATGAACATGGAGTCTGACATGATGGATGAGTAGACTCTCCTAGTGCTTGGGGAGTATGAAAATATGGGGGAAAAGTGAGAGGGGAGTTGTATCTATTGAGGATCCAAAATTTGTTGAAATGAGGTGAGGAATAGGATGGACCCATAAAAGCATAGGAGAGAGAGAGAGACAAAATATAATAAAGAAGAGTTGAGTCAAGGAGGATATCGAAACAAAGAAGTGAAAGGAAGATAACTAGGGGTGTGTGATGAGGGGTAAGGACCAAAAGGAATATGAATGAGAACACACTAGGAGGAAGTGAATGAGAGTGTGTTGTTCCAGAGAGGATAAAATATGAAGATAGGAATGTGAGGAGGAATGATGTTGAGAGTAGTGTATCAAGAAAATATACCAATAGTAGTGATAGTAGGGGCCCAAAAGACGAATTCCAAACCCATCGGTTGTTGCAGAGTGCCAAAAATTCAAAGGAAGATGAGGCAAAAGGTAGAGGCATATAGGTAGGAGAGGATGAAGAACCCGTGAAAGGATGGGGAGAAGAGTTAGCGATATTGTATGGAATTATGTGGTTGTAGGTAGGAAACTCTATGGGTTAGCTCACAAGAAATGCTAGAAGAATATGTATTTACACCCCCTCCCCCTTGTGCATTTTTAGCCAATAAGAAAGAAAATAAAAAAATGCAATGATTGGAGTAGAAGCAATAGTATGAGAGGAAATAAGATAAGTTACTAATGAAGAAAAAGACTAAGTCAGTGCTACATCTCCATGAAGAGTATCAATACCAATATCCCCAACACCCAGTAGTCAGTTAGGAGGAAATAGTTCGAGATTGAGGATGGAGAATCATGATAGCACCTTGAGGTTACCCATGTTCCATGGGATGGTTAGAGATGATGCATATTAGAATTGATTCACATGTGAGGTGATATTTTTTGTGAAGAGCATCACAGAAGAGGAATCCAAGATTTTGCAACTAGAGACTACGTTCAACCATGGCCAAGTCATTTTGAATTTATGATGATAGGATTAGTGAATAAGCTTGGATAATTTTTTTAATATTATCCAAGTATTTAGGTTAGTTAGTGAATACATTTGATCAAAATGTTTAAACCTGATCAAATAGCACCAGGATAGAGTAATTTTTATCCCAACAATCTAATCTAGGTTAAATGTGATAGGAAAATAGGTTAGAACATAGGTTAGTTGGATTTCCTTCAATAAAACAAGCATGATGTTGGATAAGATTCATTATTTTTTATGTTAGAAGGTTATGTTCTAACCCCTTGGTGGTAGAATGAAAGAAAATGGCACAAAAAACCCACAAATCCACGCTATCCTAAGTTTCTGAAGTGCAATATGATTCACGCCCTGTGATTAAAAAGTGCGTTGAGATCTATGGTTGAGAAAAAAATGCTCAAATTGACATCCAACAAGTAATATCGGACCCCCCTGACCATTCTCCCTTTAATGGCGGGGGGGGTCCGAGTTGGTGGTATTCCCCAGCAGGCCACATCCTAACATGTCACCATCGTGTTAACATAGACCCCCCTTGCTCCAAACCGGTTACCACCTACCCCCCCCCTCCAATTAAACCACCATACCATATTTTAATACCACCATCACCTTGTGACATCACACTCCACTACCGTTGTTGTCCCCTGATGTCACACTCCACTACCACCCCCTATAAGTCATGTCTCATCAGTATGCCCGCATATTCTCCTCCACTCACCTGTCACATATCATATCCCGTTCACCTATCATCCAATCACAACCTTCCACATCATTCTCGCACACCCATCACCCATCCTTTTATATCCACCTCATCCCCGAGATATCTGTTGGCCCTTAAAAGTGGCTAAACATATTCGTTAAGCTTGTTGATTTGTCCCCTGAGCGCAATGGATACCTGTTCACCCGTTTTAATCTTGTATCCACCATTATCTCACTATGTGTGTATTCAATAAACCAAATATCTCATCCCTCGCCATTTCCTGTTAGTGATTGAGCTAAAGCCGATAACCAGCTAACGTTTTTGTTTTAAATTTGCAGGTACCAGTTGAATTGATGGTGCCAAAGTCTAAACATTCATAGGTTGAGGAAAATCCATTCCTCCCACCGCCCGTCGACCTTGAACGGACTCCTCTAGCTAACAAAGACTACCTAACTCAAAAACTAGATGCGTATTGGATTTTATTGAGCTACACTCATGGTTTAGAGACACTTTCTCAGACCAAAGTGACAAGATCTCACTCTAGAAGTCCAATCTCCCACTATACCCGTTTCCCCAAATTCATCATTTCCCCGAATTCGCTTGCAAGTGCTAAGACCATTACCTTCCTGATCAAAGAGTCATTGTTTCATCCTCTAGAGAGACCTTGTTCACTATCACACCCGAAGCCATTGACCAGAAGTTGCAAATAACCAGAGCCGAATCTTTCTCTCCTTTTACCATTGATATCCTAACATAAATGTACCAAAAATTGTATTTTCCCCAGAGAGCATAGATTTTTGAACTTTTTCTCTTTGAGAGTGTCCCATTACCCAAAGAAAATTCACCCTATCAATCATTCATTTTCTCAGTAAAAGGAAATCAAATTATCTCCTCCCATTACAACCTACCTGGATACTACTCGGACGAATGGGTAGATGAGACAATCTTGGGTTATCTATATATTTTCTCTACCAAGGAAAGATCCACCGTGCAGTTCGACTACATCAATTTTCTGGCCGAGAAAATTCATGAACAACAGTTCAAATTCCCCACAGAAGGCATGTTCTGATATTCTTCAATATTGGCATATTTGTTCATATTTTTCCAAATAGACAAGTTCTTGTTCTCCATGCAGAAGCTAGATCAGAATGGAAAACCACAGTTGGTCACATCCTGTTCGTCACTGCTGAGAAGGAATTCACTAGAATTCACCTTAAATCAGTTCATAGATCAGTTCTACCATCCCGTGGTTAGCATGCTCAATGACAGACAAGAACCAAGGATAAACGAATAAATCCAATGGATTTTACACATCTCAGACCTAGCCAAGACTGGAGACTAGTACCTATATAAGAACCACACAGAGATTATAATTTATGGATGTGAGCTGGCCCCTTACAAAATTCCTAGATTTTTTCCCGTGCGGATATTTTCCTTGGAATATATTAGGCAAATGATTAACTCAAATGATATTCATTTTGTAGCCTTCAAGAAGAAACAACAATTGAGAATCAAAGGACATATAGGACCGTTCATTTTCAATAGCAAAGATGCAAGGAAAATGGTCAATAATATTTTGAAGGAGATGAAGTTCATCACCAGTTTTCCTTAGCACTATGATCCCTGTGGGATTATAGCAAAAACACGATTAAAGAATAAAATCTCTCCATACGCTCATGTTCCCAAACCAGAAATTGAGAAGTTTATGAATCAAACAGAGTGGGAGGTGAACACTTTGGAATACTTAGAGAAACAACTTCCTTCAGCCCGTGTTTCACAAACCATTACTCCACAGGTGACAACATAGAAGAGGACCAGAAATGATGTCTCATCTTCAGTCACTGAAATGTCAACAAAAGAGTTCCAAGTTTACAAGAAAAGGCCTAAAACTAGTCATACAACTGATAGGTCAGTAGAGGAAGAGACTCAATCCACCACAGTAGTCAAGGGAGAACACTCACCATTGTTCTCAAGAAGTCAACAGATGATGTCTACTTCCTCTTCAAAGAAGAAGACATATACCACTTTGACTTCTTAGCCATATCAAGGATCTGCAAAAATGAGTATTTTTGAGAAATATGATTTGATTAAGAGGAAGAACAAGATGCTAACCAAAATCACCTATTCTCAATTCTGGAAGCAAACATCCACAACACAACATAGTTTTCTCTTTGCTTTTGATACAGAAAAAGGGAGAATACACATGGCATTTTTGCAGGCACAAGTTCCCCATCCAAAATAAATCATTGATTACAAAAGGTCAACATTTGAATTTGACACCAAGGAAGTACATCCAACTGATCAAATGGATTTTCATAGGCAGACTAGAGAAATGGTTTTCTTGACATTAGCAAACACTTCCACAACTGCTGCAAAGTTGCAAGTTTCCCTAAACAATTTTCAAACTCAATTAAAGATGGTGAAAGTGTATTCTTTTGCAAAAGACAATAGGATCAAGTCTTTGGAACAGATGGTACTAAAAATTTGGTATGACCCCTCAAATGTGAAAGTAGTTGAAGAACTGCTAAAGAAAAAGAATTCTGACATATCATCCTGGAGGAAACAATTAAAATTTCCAACTACTAAAGACTCACAGGCCAAAGAGATGGCCGAGAGAGAGGGCCAAAAATAAGAAATGCTAAAATTAATCATGGAAAAGAATGCTCAGATCAAGGATATGGAAGAAGAATTTTAAAGGTTGGTAAAGGAAAAGGAGTAGATAGACCCCATGGAAGTCATTCCAAAGAGTGAAATTCCCCTCACAAGAGTTAGCACAGTGACAACATCAATAGCTGCCACAACATAACTTCCATCAACTTCCCTAGCGGAAATTCTAGGGACATCTGAGGCTCTAGAAAAGTTAATGGAGGAGACAGCCCTACAAGGAGCAGAAATTAAACAATTGCATCTCGAAATAGAGAATCTCCAGAAACTCAAATATTCCTTCCAGGAAAGTTACAATACTGAGAGGCACACATCAGAAAAACTTAAGCAGGAAATACAACAATTGCAAAAGCAAACAGTTGTGGGTAAAATACTAGCAGAAGCTAAAGAGAACATTTGGATGGATATCTCAAAATCCATGGCAGAAATCTGGACACTCGTGAAGATCATGTTCGAGCAAAATGAATTGGTGTTAAGGAGCAGGCAGGCCATCATCATGACTAAGGAATAGCTGAGGGAGATTCCCATAGAGGCAAATGAAATCATCAAGTTTCTAAATTCAAAGAGTAAAGATGAGCTAAAAAGTATGGAAATTGAGGATAGGAATGAGACTATCCTCAAGGTCAAGTAAGTCTTGAAGAAGAGAGGATGAATGTTATATTTGGAGGAGAGAACCCATAACATGGATGTTGGAGTTCATAGATTCTTCAGGAAGATTGATGCTTTGCAGAAGAAAGGCCTTCCCATTTTACTGGTCTTAAATGACAAGCTGATGACTTTGTCTGATTACAAGAAAAATATTTCCATGGTGGTAAAGGATAGATCCAAATTTTTAGGAATATAGGGTAGCATAACCGACAAGGCATTTTTAAAGACTCTACAGTTGGATCTTAGTATCCAACATGAAATCAAGTATATTTTCACCACCAAGTCAACTTTCACCAAATATACAGAGATGGATGAGGTCTACAAAATGTTACTAAAAGTCACCATTCCTAGTCAAAAGAGATGGTAGGATCTGTGCACTTTGATCGAGTGAGTGATGAGGTGTACAATCCAAGTCATCAAGCAGAACAATCAAATTCAAGTTGATGAATCGCCAACAACCTTCCCCAAAATCAACACAAAGAATCCAATAGATCATTAGTTGTTCCTACAATTTTGTATTATGTTATCTAGTTAGTTAGCTTTAGATTTTTCCATGTCCTTATCATTAATGACAAGAGCGATTGTAATCTTTTCTATATATACTTCAAAATTTGAAGTATTGAGGGTTGATATTTACACCCAAGCAAGTTGTAAGCACTGTAATCTTCCTCAAGAGATCTACCAGTAATAAAAAGGACGTTCACAGGATTCCTGTGTGTTAATTGTTGGTGATGTTTACTCCTCTTCATTGAATGGTTTTTTTGTCTTTGTAATCATTTATGTTATCTATATCTGATCATTTAAAAGAAGTTATAGCTGCAAAATTTATCTTTGTATACTCTATTTCTGGATTTGAAAGATCTAAGTGTTTGTCTTCTAATGTTATGATAAATAAATTCTTAAATGCTTCTTTATTTTAGCTGATTATCTCATCTTTTCTGCTATCCATCATTTACTCTAAAGGATCCAAAGGTTGCATTATCCTTCCCTGTAAAAAGACCTTATAAAATTTGTTCTTTGGTCTCAAACTTTATAAACAGACCCCATAGCCCAATGGATGCGTAAGGAATATTTCATCCATTTTATAAAACAAAAAACACAATCTTATTTATTTAAATAGCCTAATACCTAAAACCTGAAACAAAGTTAAATCTCACATAGATATCCCTCTTTGAAACTGCTAGGGCTAGATCCCAGTTTTGAAGTGGTTGGATAAAGTTACCTCTGATAAATTTCTTCTACCTCATGACAACCTCTGGGAATTTGCAGAGCGTTAACATAGTGGCGACCATACTGGGGAACTAAACAAAATTTCTATCCTACAATTTCTTTTCCCTAGATAAAGAAAATTTGTTTCTGAATGAAGCATAAAATATAAACTTATAAAGAGATAATGTTCAGAGGTTGTTAAAGTTTGTATATAATTAGTTTTAAAATTTCTTAAAAAATTAAAATTTTGGCTCCTAAAAGAGTTTTCACTAGATATCATCCAGATCCAGAGCCTGCAACAACAATAGACAATCCCGAAAAATTAATAAGAAAGAAAAACGTTACAGAGGGTTCCAGAAGTCACAATCCTCTTCATAGGTCCCCTTCTCTCCCAGAGAAGTTGGTTTCTCTTCAGGATCTCGAGTTTGACATATATTTTGAAGAAAGCCTTTTCGGAAGAAAATATGACAACTTTGTAAGTGAAATAGTTTTAGATCAAACCATCCTACAACCTAGGACCCCTGAAACACTTTCTCCTAGGGAAGACGTTGGTCAAATATTTCTTTAGGAATTTGACAAGCTAGAAGATCTAGTTGTGAATCTTGATCAAGACTTAGACCAAGATCACTTTCAACAGTCAGTCAAACTTTCTACCTTGAATTTTGTTGCAGCTTTTGTTAAACCTAAACGAGATCACGTCTTTCCTTCCAACCCTTCATATTCCACAACTTATGTCACTTCCCCTCCAATAACACAAGTTGTTGTTCAACCTCCTCCACCAATCATGGCAGCATGATATGATCCATTAGTGTTGGCCTCTCCTTCAAAACAACATGTTTGATGGTACTGGTCCTCCGAATGCACAACAACATGTTGATAAGATGAATTATTATTTTGATTTGCAGGAAGTCGATGAGGTAGACGTCTGGATGAGACTTTTTGCATAGCGTCTGACCAGTGATGTTAAAAAATGGTTCAAATCTTTACATCCTAATACAGTAGTGGAACTTGCTTCTTTCCAACAAAGTTTTCTTGATAGATGGGAGGTAAAGAAAATTCATCTCTAGATCATGTCAGAATATGAGAATATAATAAGGAACCAAGGAGAGAAATTACAAGATTATTGCACTCATTTCAGCAACCTTTACAATGCAATTCCAATTGATATCAAACCACCTCAAGGTTTGGTATTAACAAAATTCCTCGATGGATTTGACATTGATATGTCATATCATCTAAGGGAAATAAATTCTATAACTCTAGAAGACATGTAGAAAATTTGCGTAAGCGTGGAAGAAAATATTCTAGCTAGAAGAGCCAGGCAGAGAACAGAAAGAAGGGTCACGATTAAGAAAGATCCTTCCACTTCCTCTTTAGATGAAAAACTAGATTCCCTATATAGAGATACAGAGAGAATGATAGAGAGACTTACTATAGCCGACATAAATCCACCCAGGGAAAACCAAGCTGCTCCTTAGATTTAGAATCCAAACTTCAAAAGAAATCCCACCCAGATCAGGCAGAGAGATCCTAGAGATCAAGGAGAATAGAGGGGCCCCAATCAGTAGATCAGGCCACCCCTTCAGGAAAATTACATCAATGAAGGTGAGCACATAATGAAGAATTGGATGACACTCATATAAACCTCATGGGCGTTCATGATGATGAATCCATTTTTCTCACTCATAAAGAGTAGGAGATCTTTCTCCTTTCACAAACAAAGGTAAATGAGGAAGTAGGGGAAACAAAACAACAGGCCTTTGAAAATTCTATTATGGAGGTCCATAGGCAGTATAACTTTAGAAGAAAGAAGACAAATGACAACCCTCCAAAGAAGGCTGCTGAAAGAAAGAAGTCTATCGAAATGAATAAAATAGTCGAGACCAAGAAAACCTCGGAAATGTCTCCCAAGAAAATCCAAGAGAGGAACAATGTCGAATCTCCTGCAAAGAGAAACCCTAAAATTTTACAAAGATCAAATCAGACTGAGGTTTCATCGACTAATTGGCCAAGTACTTCTGCCTAGAGAACTCCAATGGATAAAACAGAAGGGCAGAACCTAAGCAAAGCTTCCACTACTTTCAGTCTTTAAGGGGAACTAGCTTAATTAAAGATTTCCATTCCTCTTTCTGAGCTGATGAGCAAGAACTCTTATAGGTCACAGGTGATTAATGCATTAAGAATCGAACCAGAGATAGGTACAAATTCCTTGGAAATCAGATCAACAAGTCACTTGGACACTATAAATCTTACTTATGATCAACCTGAGCTCTTGTTTGGCCTTTAAGTTTATATTCAAACCGATAATGGTGTCTTTCCCCCTTTCTACATCATCCTGAATATCCACGACTCGATCTTACACAATGCTATGCTAGATTCAGGTGCCTCTCACAATTTGATACCGAAAGTTGTGATGGAAAATTTGGGACTTGAGCTCACTAGACCCTACAAGGATTTTCATTCTTTTGACTCTATCAAGATAAAATGTATATGGCTAATTAAAGATTTATGCATCACCCTAGCTCAAATCCCAATGAAGAGTATGGTGATGGATATCGTAGTTGCAGACATTCCCCAAAAATATGGTATGTTACTATCAAGATCCTCGAGAGATAAGATAAAAGGTACCCTACAGCTAGATATGTCCTACGCCACCATCCCAGTATTTGGACAATAGGGTAGACTATATAGAGAGACTCTGATGAAGTATATGGTCAGAAATAAGGAAAATCCACACAACTACCCACTATACTTTGCACACTCTGATCTGGATTCTTTTATTCTATACAATGATGGTGACTTCTAAGAACAAAATGCTCAGCTGGAAGATGATACACCTGATCTAAAAGAAGATAAAGAAATCACGGACAAAAGAAATAATGCAATTGTAGAAATTGAGGAACTTCTAGAAAAATTTTGGAGCATGGATTTTGATGGAGCTTTGAGAAAGGAGGGAGATGGATATGGAGTTTGGTTGCATAATAAAAAATCGAGGTACTCAGAGAGCCATTATTACAAACTAAATTTCCAATGCACTAAGAACATAGCTGAGTACGAAGCTTTGATGCTTGACTTGAAACTACTGAAGAAGGTTGGTGCCAAACAAATTATGGTAAGGGGTGACTCTGAATTGATTATTAAGAAAATTAAAGGTGATTATGCAACTGAACATCCCAGACTTAGAGCTTACAGGAATGTCGTTTTGGATGCCCTTCAATGTTTACAGAAATCGATTTGTAGGTAATGCCCAGGGGACAAAACATACTAGCAGATGGGTTGGCCACATCAGCAGCTACATGCAAAATACCTTTTCATCCAACTTGCCAATACAAATTAGAGGTGAAGTGCATAACAACTTTTCCAGACAACATCAGATACTGGAATGTATAAATTCTAACCTTGTATAATATCTACTGCAAACAAATACTTAGAAAAGAACAAAAAAGATACAATGGAAAATACAAACATTACACAGAGATTTTTCCCATGGAAACCCAAACTGGGAAAACCAACATATTCTATATTCATTCATTGTGATACATTGTTTACAATACAATATACATATAGGAGCCAACAACATCTAAAACCCTAAACCAATGACCTAGATTAGTCCAAAACCCTAATTCCTTAACCGAAAATAGAAAATCATCGCCAAAAACCATGTGCCAAAAAACCACCTAAATACATGACATGTTTCCTGAAGTAGGTGTCACGTCTCATCTCCAGTCACTGAAATGTCAACAGAAGAGTTCTAAGTTTACAAGAAAAGGCCTAAAACTAGTCATACAACTGACAGGTCAGGAGAGGAAGAGACTCAGTCCACCACAGTAGTTGAGGGAGAACACTCACCATTTTTCTCAAGCAGTCAACAGATGATGTCTACTTCCTCTTCAAAGAAGCAGATAGATACCACTTTGACTTCTCAGCCATCTCAAGGATCTGCAAAACTGAGTATTTTTGAGAAATATGATTTGATTAAGAAGAAGAACGAGATGCTAACCATCATCCCCTATGCTCAATTCTGGAAGCAAACATCCACAACAAAGCATAGGTTTCTCTCTGCGTTTGATACAGAGAAAGGGACAATGCACATGGAATTTTTGCAGGCACAAGTGCCCCATCCAAAAGAAATCACTGATTACAAAAGGTCAACATTTGAATTTGACACCAAGGAAGTACATCTAGCTGATTAGATGGATTTACATAGGCAGACTGGAGAAATGGTTTTCTTGACATTGGCAAACGATTCCATAACTGCTGCAAAGTTGCAGGTTTCCCTAAGTAATGTTCAAACTCAATTAAAGCTGGAGAATGCTTAGTCTTTCACAAAAGACAACAAGATCAATTCTTCAGAAGAGATGGTACTAAAATTTTGGTATGACCCCTCAAATGTGAAGGTAGCTGAAGAACTGCTAAAGAAAAATAATGCTGACCTAACATCCTTGAGGAAAAAATTAAAATTGCCATCTATTGAAGACTCATAGGCCAAAGAGATGGATGAGACAGAGGGCCAAAAAGAAGAAATGCTAAAATTAATCATGGAACAAAACGCTTAGATCAAGGATATAGAAGAAGAATTGGAAAGGATGGTAAAGGAAAAGGAATAGATAGAGCCCATTGAAGTCATTCCACTGAGTGCAGTTCCCCTCACAAGAGTTAGCACAGTGACAGCATTAGCAACTGCCACAACATAACTTCCATTAGCTTCCCCAGTGGCAGTTCTAGGGACATCTGAGGCTCTAGCAAAGTCAATGGAGGAGATGACCCTACAAGGAGCAGAAATTAGAAAATTGCATCTCGAAATAGAGAATATACAGAAACTCAAATATTACTTCGAGGAAAGTTACAATATTGAGAGGCACACATCATAGAAAGTTAAGAAGGAAATACAATAGCTGCAAAAGAAAACAATTGTGGGTAAAACATTAGCAAAAGCCAAAGAGAAAATTTGGATGGATATCTCAAAATCCATGGCAGAAATCTGGCCACTCATGTAGATCATGTTCAAGAAGCACGAATTGGTGTTAAGGAGCAGGAAGGCCATCAACATGACAAAAGGAGAGCTGGGGAGATGCCCACATAGGCAAATGAAATCATCATTTTTCTAAATTTGAAGACTAAGGATGAGGTCAAAAGTCTGCAAATTGAGGATAGGACTGAGACTATCCTCGAGGTCAAGAAAATCCTGACGAAGAGAGGATTAATGTTACAATTGGAGGAGAGAACCCAGAACATGGATGTCGGAGTTCATATATTCTTCAGCAATATTGATGCTTTGCAGAAGAAAGGTCTTTCCAGTTTACTGGTCTTAAATGACAAACTGATGACTTTGTCTGATTACAAGCAAAAGATTGCCATGTTTGCAAAGGATAGCTTCAAATTTTTAGGAATACAGGGTATCATAACCAACAAGGCATTTTTAGAGACTCTACAGTTCGATCTTAGTATCCAACATAAAATGAAGTATATTTTCACCACCAAGCCAACTTTCACAAAATATACAGAGATGGACGAAGTCTACAGAAGGTTACTAAAAGTCACCATTCCCAGTCAAAAGAGATGGGAGGATCTGTGCACTCTGATCGATTGAGTGATGAGGTGTACAATCCAAGTCAACATGAATAACAGTCAAATTCAAGTTGATGACTTGCCAACAACCTTCCCCAAAATCAGCACAAAGAATCCAACAGATCATTAGCAATTCCTACAATTTTGTATTATGTTATCTAGTTAGTTAGCTTGAAATTTTTCCACGTCCTGTTCATTAATGATAGGAGCGATTGTAATATTTTCTATATATAGTTCAATTCAAAGTATTGAGGGTTTATATTTACACCCAAGCAAGTTGTAAGCACTGTAATATTTCTTAAGAGATCTACCAGTAATAAAAAGGACATTTCACAGGATTCCTGCGTGTTAATTGTTGGTGATGTTTACTCCTCTTCGTTGAATGGTTTTTCAATCTTCGTAATGATTTATATTTTCTATATATGATCATTTAAAATAAGTTACAGTTTGATAATTTAGCTTTGTATACTATGTTTCTGGCTTTTAAATATCTAAGTGTTTGTCGCCTGATGTTATGATAAAGAAATTCTTAAATGCTTCTTTATTTTATTTGATTATCTCATCTTTTCTGCTATCCATCATTTACTCTAAAGGATACAACAGTTTCATTATCCTTCCCTGTGAAAAGACCTTATAAAATATGTTCTTTGGTCTCAAACTTTATAAACAGACCCCATAGCCCAATGGATCCGTAAGCAATATTTCAGCCATTTTATAAAACAAACAACACAGTGTTATTTATTTAACTAGCCTAATACCTAAAACATGAAACAAAGTTAAATATCAGAGAGAGATCCCTCTCTGAAACTGGTAGGGCTAGATCCCAGTTTCGAAGTGGTTGGATAAAGTTACCTATGATAAATTTCTTCTACCTCCCGACAACCTCTGGGAAATTACAGAGCATTAACAGGTCATGGGGAACCGTAGAGATGAGTTTCCTACACTTGGAAAATATATGGAAACAGGTGCATTGAATCCATTTTCAGCTGGACCTCATATGGAATGGTGAAAAATTTGGAGGAAATGGATCCTTATACCACCCCATTTTCTAAGATTGGAGAAATATCAGAAGATGCATCATAATGTATTTTGTGAATTCTGCAAGTCCATCGGACACGATGCGAAAAACTATCAGTCACTCTAGCTGATGCAATACCATACCCATAAAGTATTCCAAGTTCAAGAGGAACAAAATGGTCATGACAATGGAAATTCTGAGAGAGGTGGATATCAAAGAGGTCCTAGATGTGGATATGTACATGATTGGGAATGAGGATACGGAGGAGGGGGAGGTAGAACCCCCACTTTTTTTAACTGTGGTGAGATAGGCCACATGTCAATATTTTGTACCAAACCATGTGCTTTATGTGGGAAATACTACAACCCCTAGCATGTTACAGAGGATGGTCCTAAATTAGTGAAGAAGTGGGAAGCGAAGAAGGCACATTGGAACATGGTGACTACAGAGCCGCACTGAAATAAAAAAAAAGGTATGATGATGTTGATGTATAAGTGATAACCCGAGGTAGAGAAAAGACAGGAATGGATTTTGAGCATGGTGAAACTTCGGGTCAAAGGCTAGAGGGGAAGATAAGAAAGGTGTCACAACCCTCTCTTAAGTTTGATGTTGTTCAATAGAATCATTTTCTGTAGAACACGTAGAGGGACGTAGCAGTCAGTTAGGAGGAAATAGTTTGAGATTGAGGATGGATAACTAGGATAGTACCCTGAGGTTACCCATGTTCCATGGGATGAGTAGATATGAAGCATAACAACATTGATTCACATGTGAGGTGATATGGTTTGTGAAGAGGATCACAGATGAAGAATCTAAGATTTTTCAACTAGAGACTACGTTTAGGGACAAATCCATGACATGGTACATGAAGTACAAGGACACTATGCCAATGGGATTGATCAAGTCCCTAATAGATATCAAGAGAGACATTCTAATGAATTCCATAACCCTAAGTTAAAATCTCTATTCATTACAAAGATTAAGAAGATTAAGTAGAAAAAAGGAGAAATCATGTGGGATTATGACCAATAGTTCAAGATTTTGTTGGATAGGCTAACGATCCAGATCTAGGATGTGAAACATAGAGAATGGTTCATTATGGGGTTGCTTCTCCATATCTGAGTCTTTATTACCTAGTAGAAGGTGACTATTTAGGTAGAAGCGATGGAGATTGTGATGCATCTAGAGGATAGACCAAGATGAGGAGAGACATTGGAAGGTACAATCGCAACTAGCCAACTTGATGATGCAACTACAAGATATGGAAAAGGAAAAAGTCATGTGTGAGAATGAATGGTGTACAACGAGTTGGTCATAGGGGAACCATAGATATGATTGTCCTATACTTGGAAACTATATGGAAATGGGTGCGCTGAATCCATTTACAGCTAGACCTCAGATGGAATGGTGCACAACTTGCAGGAAATGGGGCCATATACCACCATGTTTCCCAATATTGGAGAAATATTAGAAGATGAATCATACTCCATTTTGTGAATTCTGCAAGTCCATTAGACACAATGTGAACAACTACCAGTCACTCTAGTGTATGAAATACCATACCCACAAAGTATTCCAAGTTCAAGAGGAACATAAGGGTCGTGACTGTGGAAGTGTTGAGAGAGGTGGATATCAAGGAGGTCCCATAGGTGGATATGGACACGACCTGGGATGAGGATATGGAGGAGGGGGAGATAGAACCCCCACTTTTTTTAACTATGGTGAGATAGGCCACATGTCAAGATTTTTTTCCAAACCATGTTCTTTATGTGGGCACTACTAAAACCCCTAACGTGTTATAGAGGATGGTCCTGACTTATTGAAGAAGTGGGAAGAGAAGGAGGCACATTGCAACATGGTGACTGCAGAGCTGCATTGAAATCAACAAAATTATCATGAATTTGATGTACAGGTGATAACCCAAGGTAGAGAAAAGACATGAATGGAATTTGAGCATGGTGAAACTTTAGGTCAAAGGTTAGAGGGGAAGATAAGAAAGATGGCACAACCCTCTATTAAGTTTGATGTTTTTCAGCAGAAGCAGTTTCTGCACAACACATAGAGGGGCATAGAGAGATACAGAGTGAAAAAATAGCTGGAATGCATGACAAAAAGGTCACTAGAAGAGTGTTTAATCCCTGAGGAAGTATAGTAAGCAATGCAAAGGCTGTTGGAAGATGCCCATTCCCTTGAATAATTTTAGTGCACCATGCAAAGGTCTTTAGAGGAAGATAATGTGCATGAGGAAATACAACATGCGACGCAGAGGTCGCTGGAAGAGGTGCACAAACAAGAGGAGTTTTGATGTGTTGAGTAGAGGGAAATAGAGGATGTTAAGAACCAAATACCAATATATCATAGAAAAACCTCATAAAAAGTACTCAACACCTTGAAAAAGAGATAATTTTAGATAATAAGCCTCTTCAAGGGGGAAACCTCCTTTTACCCCACTTAAATGTTCAAGTACAAGATGATTCAAAATGAAAATGTATCCTTGGTATATATAGGAGACTAGGAGGTATAATTACAACTGATGGCCTAAAGCCAACA
>JASDQU010104649.1:396646-414845 GCA_032191745.1 Picea mariana | reverse complement strand
GAGATTAAAGGAGAGCTTTCATAAAGTAAGTACATAATCCTTTTTCTCTTGTCCATTCAATACTTTAGATCTAGGGAAAGAGTAGTATTCTGTCACGTTTTGTTCCAGATCCAGGTGGATCTGGGGAGATTGGTCTGTGTCCGCACTCACGAATTTATCCTAAAACAGGGATACAAATCCTGTGGGTCAGGGCCTTTCATGCTTAGCCCTCTGATCCAATTTTTCAACGTCGTATCCACTGTGATGTGGCAGTTCAAACATAGATATCTACCATGGTAGCTTGATAGCAATAACTTGACACATGTGTTCACTTCTTGGTGCCTACTAAAGTGAGGAATCTTCATGACATTGATCAGTGTGGACTATGTGAGGTTCATGTTCCATGATTGGGGGACAATTTTCGAGTTCTTTCCTTTGGTTCTGGTCAGATACTTGTGCGGGATGAGCATTTTGTACACCTTTTAGTCACCAAGGTTGAAGTCGCTAAACTTCAACGCTGCGATCTTATCTTGGTCTGCGTGCACTGTGTGTATCCCCTTCGGGAGGTATGCAGTGACCAAAGTGTACTCAAAATATCTGAGCACACTGTCTCTATTTATCGTGCCGCTCAGAAGTGGTAGATAGGTGGGTAATATACTCAATATTAAATTATCATTTGCGAGATCATCCCTATGCTTAGTTCTCTTTTCATCTACTGGTCAGGATAGACTGGCTCGAGCAGTGGATGGAGAGGTCAGCAGTCCTCTCGATGAAGATGCTTTTACACCTGTAGAGACTCCTCTCTCTGACATGACTCTTTCAGTCATTAAGTCGAGGAGGACTTCCATTACTGAATCTTCAACTGCGGTGGGCTCATCGGACATACATGCTCAGGATTAAAATTATTGGGGTTATGATGATCTTAGATACGACACTATAAAAAACAACAATAGCGCAATAATCATTGTATACAATTCACTTAGTCTGTGGGCTTCAAATTATCAGTTAGAAAAAGTGTTCTCTGTGCATGGTGCGATGGGATAAGTAGGCAACTTGACAATGGTTCGCTTGCAACGGTTATGAGCCTCCATTAACTCTTTTTCGATCTGTTATGGTACAGTCTAACGGTATGATGTCAGACCCTTATTTCCTTTCTTCTTATTCGTAGCATCGATCAAATGGTTATAATATCGCCAATGGATATATTTCTTCGCCATGGCGAAGTGCCATGTGTCGTTGTTCTAAAACCCAGTGAAGCTCCAATTCTGCAATGTTTGTGTCTGCGAAGTTCCTTCTAGAACCTTCTGTGACTTATCTCTCTTCTTATTTTTCTTTCTAGCCTTCTTTCCAGTGAGCTTCGTCTCGGTAGTTCATTTTCTACTCTGATTCTTATCTTCTGTGGTTTTAGTTACTTTGTGCTGTTAAGATTCTCTCCTAGGACTCAGGGGTAACACCTCTTCTTTATCTGAGACAGGTACTCCAGTCTCCTGTGAGTCTTCCAATGTTCTTGCAACTTCAACATCTAGGTTTATAGTGTTAATAGCTTCGATCTATTCTCTTTTTCTTCGATAAAGCGCATGATCCTTTTGGTCATGAAATATTTTAACTCCTATTTCTTGTGCTCCAAAACTTCTTCTTCTTTTTCTCGTCTGGCTTGATCTCTGTCAATCCAAGGTTTTTCTATTAACATGGTAAACAGGGCATGGTCTTCAACAAATTTAATAATCACAAAATCTTCCTTTGTCGATGTTTCATTGACGATCATAGGTATCTGAGTGAGCCTTCCACATAGGTTTACCAATTTTCCTCTGAATAACCCTAGTCCTCCTAATGAAGGAATCATAGTAGGCCTTCCTATAGCTTCCCAAGTTCTCTCTGTCATTATATTCACCTGTGTTTATTCATCTAAAACATAGTCAATGTCGAAGTCTCCTATTCTTGCTTCGATGCATTCTTTTCCTTTCAATAACTTTGATAATCTGACATGTCGGTGGTCATTCACGGTTTCTCTCATTTGTAGCAATATTTTCTCTCATTTTTCCTGGGGTTCTACTATATCCTTAGTTTATGGATCTGCTTTAGGGTTCTCTTGATTTATATTCATTCCTTCAATATTAGCAATCATTTTGTGGAAATCCAACACTTCATGGTCCATAGCTTTTCAACAAAGACAACTAGGTCTTCTCCCAAGGAATTCTTTAGAAAGATGTCCTGGTTTTCTTCAACTATAACAGAGGGTTAATCCTCTCTTTCTTTTAAATGATCCCCATCCTCTGTTGTATTGCGCACTAAGATCGTGGGAGATAACTTGCAATAAATTCTTTCTGGGATCCTGCATACATTCGTTAGTCCAAACATTCTTTCTATGCATGGGTATAACATATCTTTCACTATTCTTATTAGATCTACTCATATCAAACCTTCTTTCTTCTATTAATACCCTAGTTTTCAAACTAGGACAGACTCTATTAATCATACCTAGATCCATACTCTAGAAACAAAAATTTCCACTTATCTTACTTCTACAGAGCATAAAGCTTCCAAATCTAAAACTTTTAACTATTCTTACCTTTATCAAAGCACATAGCTTGTAGATCTTACCTCTTTTAATTAGACATCCTCTCTTTTACCTTTCTTAGAGCACAAAGCGTAATATATATTTCAAAGCTATTTAATCTATTCAATCTCTCTTTGAATAAGAAAACAACAAGTAATCTATTTCTGAATTATTTTATCTATATAGCTCTGAATGAACAAGAAAGTAAGCAAGTAAGCAATTAATCTATCAAAACTATCTTAACAAGTGAACTCTATTCTTAAAGAAATTCACAACTATTTCTATCCCGCAAAGAATAAAAATTAATCTACCGAACTAAAAGTAAGAGTGTTGTGACATTATTCAAATGTGATGATTGTGTATTCAGTGGCGAATGACATCACGATGGAATCTAATTACCAATGATAGTTCAAGTGGAATTAACTCAATGCTAACTTCTACAGAGAAATGTAAAGTATGGATAAGGCAGTCTATAGAAATTTTTGCCATCATAAAAGTAACACTAGATGTTCTTGGGATCCATGTGATCTTTAAAAATTGTGCAAACAATATTCAACATCAATCATTCACTTTATCATACAACTGCTAGAAAGTACCCTGCTCAAAATCACTAACTCAAGAAGAGCTATAAACTTATAATTAACACTTAATTGGAAATAATAATTCAAATTCATAACCAAGACAACATTTGAAAATGCTTTGTATAGAATCAATAATTTCTACAGACCTATAAACTTATAACTAATGCTAATTAGAACTCACAACTCAAATTCATAACTGGGATTTCATTAAAAATCATAACCTAAAGTTAACTAAGATATCATTAAATAATACTCAAAATCAACTAAGATGCTACTAGAAATCATAGCTCAAAATCCATTTCTATCCTATCATGTTCAAGCCAAATTAACAAATGAAACAAACCTACAGAGAGTATTTGCAATTACAAATAAGCCTATCTAAATTAGTACTCTGCAGAGTAATTTACAGCTAGGGAGAAAAAAACATGATAGTGTAATTAGACATATTCTACAACCTACAAACAAATTGTTAGGAGTTTAATCATTAAAACACAACCATGGACGTCCCTCTATGATATACACACAATTCAGAAAGTAATCTACAAATAAGGGAATATGTACAGGGAGATGAATTAGACACACGATCTGCAATTAAAAGATACACACATCAAACAATTTGAAAATAAGAAATTTACACAGTAAAGAAGCAATTTCAAAATCTAAGAAATATTAAAGGAAAATGTATAAATGTAAATATGTGCTGGTATAAAAAATCACCCACACCACTGGTGGCCCTCAGAAGGTCATGGAAGATATTCAATAGGAAATCACACTCACTAAGGTAACATAGCACTGACATTGATATAAAAATACAATATACAACAAAGATGTTGATAATGTCTATGAGAAATAATAAAATTTGTCCCCTGGTTCATGTCATAGACAGTGGTATTTATAGATGTTTACAGAGCTTGAGAGGTTGACAACTAGAAGGTTCGACCCTCTCTAAAAATAGTAAATTCATTAAATTTGTTCTAACATTAACATCTTTTTTAATAGTCTTTGTGTGCCACTCAGTGGTTGCTACAACTTCCCAATATGAGGTGTGTCAAGCTCCATATCTGGAGGGCATGAGGGGGCATAAAACCCACATCCCTGATTTGTCCATCAAAGACCTCCAACGTACCAACCGCAAGCTCCTATCATCTCTGAGTTTCAGATGGAGTGTCAGATCAAGTGTTGAACATAGTGTCAGATGAGGGACTGGATGGAGGATCGGATTGTGATTAACTCCTATTGCAAGCAAACCAGAACGTTAGAGCTTCATAATCATTTAACTGATATGAATTGATCATAAAATCATTGAAAAAATGAAAATTATACATACTTTGTGTGATTTTGTGGCGACTTGATGTATAAGTCTTTGATAATACCTTCAAAATGGATATATGAGAGAATAAAATATATAATGTCATATGAAAAATGGATTTGGCCATTTGGAAAAACATAGTCAAAACACTAACCCAACATTAACCCCATGCCTAAGGATTTGCAGGTCCCTCTGCAAACAAAAATGGATCTCTCGACATAACTATACTGGAGAAGGAGGGGATGGATTAGCTCTAGAAGCTTCTCCCTCTTTTCCTGGGGACTTTGTCTTAGGCCTTTTACGATGTTTCAATTGCATCCAGAGACTACAATTTGTGGTGGTCATTTGATCAACCAATCACTGAAGAGAATCAATTGCATCCAGAGACTGTGATTTGTGGTGGTCATTTGATCAACCAATCACTGAAGAGAATTTTCTTTTTCTTGCAGGACAACATTGTCATGATGCAGATGCCTATCCATAGTTTTTCGTTCTTCCAATTGTTGAAGAAACTGAGCATTTTCTTGTTGTAATTTCTCAATAACTAGGGTATTATTAGATGGCTCGAGAGAAGAGGGCTTGGATCCCTTGATGGATGTAGAAGGTATATCAACTTTAGAATATGGTGTAGGCATCTGGGAGGAAGGAGTAACAATGTTTTTGTGTGGGATACTTGGTGTAATAGGTTCATATTTTCCCTCTTTATCGGGATTAGAATCCTCTGCAAAAAATTCTCTGAGTATTTTATGGGGTCCCTCATGATCTAAAGACAATTGAATAAGATCTCAAGTACTTGGAGGTTTTATATTGGGATTTCCACTCATACTTCAGGTGCTTCTTCGAAAGGATTTCCCCTTGAATTTATTATCTCCTCTCCTCTTTGTAGGAACCGAAGGAAAATCTTGATGAAATGAATCTTGTAGATTATTAGGTTTAGAATCAATAGGTGTTAAAGGCAATGGGAATTATTACCAGGCTTCTTAATTTTCTTACTAGATGAGGCTACAGGGTAATAAAAAGTTTTCTTGGTGAGTTTGAATTTGATTGGTTTGTACTTTGGATGTAAAAAAAATTGTGTAATAAATTAGATCAATGTCCAAGTCTTCGACTTGCACATTTGATCATAAAATGCTTTTGTAATTTTAATTTGATCACAAAATGAAATTTTAAAAATACACCATTTAATTCATCTAATTTAACATTGCAACGGGTGTAATCAATTCGAGAAATCATACCTTAACGTGATTGTGATAATTTACAGTGTATACAATACCTCATTCATTCCTCTAGATGGAACTTCACCTGGTCTTCTAGATGGAACTCCATCCGATCCTCCAGATAGCACTCCATCTGGTCCTCCTATGTAAGTGGAAATTATCCCATCATAAATGAGCGTTCATCCATAACACTTAGCTTGGACAATTTCTGGTAGACATGGTGAACATGAGAATGTAGCATGGGTAGGATGAGTATGAATATGATTATCCATTGTTGATTTCCTTGTCATCGATATTGTAACAATATAAAAGATTTTTTTCCTCTTTTCATAGGTTTGTAATACTAACGATAGCAAGCATTTAGCAGTTTGTTATTGATCTATAATTGTCACAAGGAACCAGTTAAGCAGTCTTCCATTATATAAACATAAAAATAAAAATGCACAACAGGCTTATAACACACAGTGATGTCAACAACATATAATTTAGCATACCAATACAAACAACTACTGATATAATAGCCCAGGATATTGTAGAAACAATATGACATAATTTTTGGCAGAGATTCTACTTCCTCTTCTCATGGATTGTAATATAGATGGAAGTGTTTGTCATTTGTCAGGTTAGGAAACCCCCTCCCCCAATCCTAAGTATTGTGACACCTCACAATCAAATATATATTGAACCAATCAATTCTCCCAATAGCCTAAGATTTACAATTTTCCAAGTGTAGAGATGAATTTCACACATTAGTTTGAAAAGATGGTTAAAATATGGCCCCACCTATCAGATAGAACACCCTACGTATAATTAAGAAGCGGTAGGTGAGAGAGTCTTAGGATGGTCTTAAATTTAGTTCCCAATGGCATATTTATGGATTTCATTGACCTTTTCTTAACCATGGATGCTTCTTTTCAAATTTTCCTACAAGTAATGTTGTAGATCAAGACAAGTTTTCAGATTTAAGAATTTAATTTATTGTTTTTTAGATCATCACCCTCACTAGGTAGAATGCCCCACTGCTAGCAATCCTTCAATACTCTGACGGGTTTACCTAGTCATACCATAGGCTGGTACCCATTGCCATCAGACCCCGTTTAGTATCCCAACGGGTTAGCCTCTTGCACCCTTATATAGTAGAGACTGGTCCACCATCTTTTAAGATTTTTGTATAAATATTTTTTTTGCAAGAAGATGGGGAGGCAGCTCTGAATTTATTTTATTTAGGATTGGGATGGTTTTTATGTTAGAGGATGACTCTTATTTATGTATTCCTTATATATTTTCTTGATGTAAGGGATACTTAAATGGATGTAGCCTATCTAAAGATATGGTATAATCAAGCATTTTTAGTGTGTAGTGGATGGTACCATTGGAAAAGAATAGAAATGTATCTTCAAACCCTACTCACTTTCATCCTTTTTGAAGTTATATTGATGTTTCCATGGGTAACCGCTAATCATACCTTCTTGCTACTCTTTCATAAAGATACTTTACTCACCCACTCAAGGCTCTTAGGGAAATTGTATGAGTAACCTCTAGATTTGATAAGACAAGGTGTCACTTCCTTATATCCTCTAGTGGTGGAGGTTATGAGAAACTTCCATTAAACATGCCTTGAGAGAAAGGAAGATAGAAATCTTGTAAAAATGGCTAATTCAAAGTAAGAAATTTCTAAGAATAATAAAAAGTCATTATTCAATTGATGCTTAAGCAGACAATAGAATTCAAATATAGAAACATCGTCTTCTGAAGTAAAATACTTTCCTTTTGTCTCTTTGGAGTTTTCCACTTGTTGTTAGATGAATACCTACAAGAAGTTTCTAAAACTGTTTGTCAAAAACCACACTCTAAAATATCAAAAACTAATGAGATCCATGAGATCAAGTCATAGGAACATGTATCTCATAGTTCTTTTATTAAAAATAAAATGTAAAATGAGGCTTCATTATACTTTAAGCTAAACTAACAATATGCATCTTTTATTTATTATCCTATTCTACCTAAAAAGAAAGGAAAATCGGTATTCAAGTGTAAGAAATTTTCCAATGTAACCATGTGAGAAGCAAGATAAGAAACATACCCATATCCACATATGAAAAATTTACTGCAGTGATTACCTGGATATGAAGAACCAACCAACCTATTTTCTTTGGCATCAAAAGGTGTTGAAGAAGAGAATAGTATTGTGGATTGATGACCTCTTGAAACCAAATTTCAATGTAATCTTGATGTTCATCAACAATAATTTCTATGTTCTCCTTCATCATGCTATGCAGATCCTCTTCTTCTGGATGATTGATTTCTGAAGTACATAAAGGATCTGTTGAGATGGATGTTGAGAAATCCTCAATCTCAGGTCTTAGTGATTTCTCTCCACCCGATGTTGTCCATAAGTTTTCAGCTTCCTTCATAGTTTGGAAAAAAAATCATTTTGTAGCTCATAGGACCTTGATTCTTCTAATATTTCCAGAGAGGTAGATACACTTTTGGTTGTTGCCAAAATGTGTTCTTCTTGAAAATAAGAAATCTCGGTTTCTTCTAGGATTTGAGAAAGTTCCCTCAAGATAATGGTTGCTTCTGAGTTCATTCTATTGGTTGATGGATCCTGCGTCACATAGAGATTAGTGTCTGGGGTTCTTGTTTTTTTATTTTTATTTTTTATTATTATAGATTTTTTTTCAAGATTTTAATCACAACTACCTAAAAAAATGAAATACATATTTAAAGCATATTTGCACAAACCAAACACACCATGCTTGCAATAAATCACACTTGCAAGAAAGAAATCAAAACATGAAATAAAATACGATTGCACGAATGGAATCAAACTCACACGTGTATGAAAGTAAACACACTGGATGGAAAAATAAAAACACTTTGCGAAACGAAAACACACTTGCATGAAATAAATAAAACTTGCATAAAAGAAATAAAAGAAAGCACACTTGTAGTAAAATAAGCACACTGGCAGGAAAAATAAATTGTGGGAAAGTTAACACACTGTGCAAGAAAGAAAGCATTCTTGTGGGAAAGTAAATTGCGAGAAACTGAACAAACTAAGAAAAGTAGACAAACTAATAAAAGTAAGAAAACTTGCAGAAACATTAAACACTCTTGCAGAAACGGAACAACAAGGCTTTGGAGCAATCCACTAAAATGGATGCACAGGTTCTTACCTCTAGTCTTAAACTTTCTCCTTCGCCTTGTTGTGTAATTGAAAGCAACCTACCTACCTAAGCTCTAATCCATTTAGCACCTCCCTTTTGGAAGCAGGCCAAAGTGGAAACAAAGGCGATCTTGGGAAAGAAGGCATGCAAGAGGGAAGCGACAACTGAAAGGAAGAGCAACACACACGCATGCATGGAAAACCTAACGATGTTAGGGATAGGGTTTTCCCAATGTATTGTAATGGTTGACGATTCAAAAACATATAGATATAGATACCTAGGTCTCATAGAGAGAGCTAGCAGAGTGAGTTGATAGAGATATAGAGAGACGGATACAAAGAATCAAATTCTATATAATATTTTGTTGTATGACCTAATTTTGTAAGCTGTTGAGCTAGAGTGGACCGAATAGGGTAGATATTGAGGGTTAGATTGCAGGCTGAGGAGTCTGGTGCGATCTAGTCTGCCTCGTAATAGATCTCAAACCAAATAAGAGGAGATGTAAAGCATGTGGTGTTGTGGTTTAAGAACTACTATAATAAGCAACTAAGAGCCATATCTTTATGGACATAGCCAAGGAGGGGGTGAACCATGGTAAAACCTGTGTTATGTGATTGAATGCATGTGTTTCTTTATTGTCTTGAGTATATACAATTATGCTATATAAATGAGTTCTTATGTTTCTTGTATAATTGTAATAATGGTGTATTGCGTTAATAAGTGATAATGGAACTCTCAGCGTACAGTTCTCATATCCCTCACTCAATCCTAGACTACAAACACATGAGTATTGTAGCCACCCATTAAGACTATCTCGGCTGATACGACATAGTGCACCTTATGTGCTGCGTTGACTTATGGTTTACCAAGAGGGATGATAGTTTTAGAGGATTTGGTGGAACTGCTGGCACAAGGGCAGACCCAGGGTTCAACACTACAACAACGCACCGACAAATCCCTAACTACCAGCCCTTTCGGCAACAACTAAGAAGTAGATGAAGTCTCACCCGAGGTAGAGGCAGGGGTGGTTGAAATACTCAGGTGTCTGCAACCTTAGTTGGGACACATATCTTTGATTATAAAACTTATTACAACTCTTAGCACCATCAGTCCTTCGATATTTAATCACTATTCACTTCGCTGATAAAATAGAGCTTCACAACATTCACACTAATCTACAATATTTAAGCACTTAGCATATAACTGGACCAGAATGAGCATATCAAGCACTAAGCATGACTATCTTGATCGGATCTAATATTCTCACATATCATAAGCACAAAGAAGAAATAGATCTATCTAAACATATCAAAGCACTTATCAAATAACATGTGAATACATCAAGACAAATCACATAGCACATAACATAGTGTTTAGGTGGTTCACCCCCAACCTGGGGCTACGTCCACCAAATCTTCTTATTTATTGTCTTCAGTCATTCATTTACAAGAAAAAAGCCTTCAAAACCATTACTCTACATACGACAGAAGATCTGCACAGCTCATTAGATCCTTCTTCCTTGTGCTACAACACTAAGTCGTCTATAGTCTCACACTAGGACTTGCACTCAACTCTACAAGTCTTACACAGAATGGACAAAGCCCTAATCACATAGATCCAACTCTTGGCACTTAGCCTACATCACATAGATATACTATTTGACTACTTCTTACATTTCCTATCCTTCTATTTATACATAGAAAATAGGCCTAAACATGGGTAAACCCATGGGCCGACATCCCATTCCTGTTACATATTCCCAAAAACCCAAAAAGGATCCAAAAGTGGGTCAAGATCCCGTGATCTCCACTTCATCTTGCGCTCCTCCTTAAATAGGCTCTCGAAGTCCAAAAATAGGTCAACATGACCAAGAAACTCACAAAACTTGGTCAAGGGCCAACAATCCCCCAACACTCACCTGTGACTCATCCCGAGTCACTATGGTCTGCCTAGTTCTGCCTTGAACACCTCGAGATTAGCTCGAGCTTCTTTGAATTGATGATTTGCGGTGGCCTCTTATGCGATGACCTCCTGGATCACTGTGCCATTCACTTTCCCTTCTAGGAGTTGTCCTACTGTGATGACAACCTATTCTAGCTCTTCTCCTTAGCTCTCGACCTCTGTAAACAATAGGCATGCCTTATCTTGTACTAGTTGAAGTCGTTAAGTTATTTCCATCACTTTGCTTTGGATCGTATGGATATGTTGTTGGGTTTTGTGTTGCTCATGAAACCTCTTCATTATGTATATGGCCGATAGGGCCTTCAATTGCACCTGAAGTGTGTCTGCGTGCTGCTTCACTTCCTGGAGCTGCGACTCTAGCGCCTATAACTCTGGGTTCTTAGTGAGGTTTTCATAGGTTTGAGCACTGTGGTTACTCAACTACTTGCACTCCAAAGAAAGAGCTTTTAATATTTTGACTGCGCCACGGTAAGTTGCTTCCCTTAGGTCTCTTACATCTTGAGGGGTCTCGGGCACAATGCAAAGCTCCAAGTCTACTATGCGTTGTTGGAGCTACTGGATTACCTCTTCAAGTTGTGCCACTTCCTATCGAACTTTCTCTTCGGTCTTTACTTTGAAAAATTTCACAGAGAAAAGTTCTCTGTTGAACATTTCCTTAACTTCGAGTTTCTCTGCGAGCAATTGTCCCTTACTTTGCTGCAACTGTGTTTTTTCTTCATCCCATTTTTCTTTTAGAGCAAGATTTTCCCATTCTACAGTACTATATTGGTCCTGAAGGTCTTGTTGTACTTGTGCTAAAGCCTAGGTGTCTTGTGTTGTTTATTATTGAGCTCTTTGAAGGTGTGCTTCAATTGTATCAGTGATGCAGTGTAGTTGAGCTGGATCATCACCTAGTTCTAGTGTTTCCAATGATGGAGGCATAGTGGAAAATACAGGGTTGGACTGTACTGCTTGCTGCAGTCATTGAAGTTCAACCTTGATCCTATTGAAAAATTCCTCCTGCTTAGCTTCTTTCTTCTCTGTTATCTCCAACAAAGCATCATTCAAGGTTGCTACAATAAAATCAAAGTCATCTCATGTGAGAGTATTCTGGTGGCTTTCATTTTATTTTGGGATGCGGGTTTCGGTGGGGAAACCTTCATTTTCTTTGAGGGATCCTCCTCATATCTAGGCATTATAACCTCGCCTTTATTTTTTTCAGATTCAACACCATCTTTCTCTCTTCCATCTCCTCCTTGCTCTACTAAGATGGAAGCAGTCGTCATAGAGGTACTGATGACATCTTGGGTGTCTTCATTCTTCTTTGTCTTGCTGGGTCCAGGGGTATCATGCACTACTTTGGGACTGTCAATATCATATAACTCCATGGGGTCTGTTAGGATGAGGAGGTCCGCCGACCATTCCTTGGTGATTTCCTCCAAATCCTCCTCCGTCAACTTGTAGTATGATTTCAACTGTTGTTTGTTCTCATCAGCGCACGTTGTGATATAGATGAAATGGTGGTCTGCGCTAAATTTCATCGAGGGCCTGAACCTGTGGAGAGTTTTTGGGGTTGTACGAGGCTCAGACTGGATAGCTATCTTCAACTGGTTGTAATATGTGTGGAACACGACATTTTACTGCCATTTTTTATTCATGTCGTTCGAGTACCACAGTGTACTAAACTTCATTGCCATAGGTTCAAATAGATCGATGTCTAGGAAGGTCACACCTTCTAACATCTCCCATGCGATGAAAGTGACCAGTATGAGAAGCCAGCTGAAGTGGAACTCGTATCCTTGATCTTGCGCTTCCCTTTAGTCGAGTTCCAATTGGTTTACCAGGTACTACGCCCAATTCATTTGAAGTCCTTCTACACACTTCCCAACGAGGTTGACTACGAACCCCGTGACTTGGGTGGTTCGATTCATTCATACCAACTTTCCTATGATCAAATGACAGGCGAGGTGCATTGTACCACTATATATAGAAGCTACCTTGTAGCCTCATGTTCCCTTCTCGACATCACCATAAGTGTCCTTAATATTCTACACAAGAGCACGATCCATGGTTTTCCCTGGATAGAAATCATGTGGGTCAGGACCTTGCATGCTTATCCCTATGATATGATTGATCAATGTTGGATCCACTGTGATGTGGCGATTCAGCCAAAGATATCCACCATGGTAGCAGGAAAGTGGTAACTTGACACATGAATTCACTTCTTGGTGCCTACCAAAGTGAGGAATATTCATGACATTGAGTAGTGTGGACTGCACGAGGTTCATAGTCCATGACTCGAGGATGATCTTTGAGTTTTTTCCCTTGGTTTTGGTTAGATACTTGTGTGGGGCAAGAATGTTTCACACCTTCTAGTCTCCGAGGTTGAAGTCGCTAAACTTCAACGCTGCGATCTTATCTTGGTCTATGTGCACTGCGCGTATCCCTTTTGGGATGTACGTAGTGACCAAAGTGTACTCAAAATATCTCGGCACACTGTCTCAATTTATTGCACCACTCAAAGGTGGTATATAGGTGGGTAGTATACTCGGGATTAACTTAGCATTTGCGATATTATCCTTATGCTTAGTTTGCTTTTCATCTACTGGCCAGGATGGACTGGCTCGAGCAGTGGATGGAGAGGCTGGAAGTTCTCTCGTCGAAGATTCTTGTACACTTGTAGACACTCCTCTCTCTGACATGAATCTTTCAGTCATTAAGTCGAGGAGGAATTCCATTATTGATTCTTCAACTGCGGTGAGCTCATCAAACATACGCGCTCGAGATTAAAATTATTGGGGTCATGATGATCTTAGATACGGCACTAGAACAAACAACACTAGCACAATGATCATTGTATACAATTCGATTAGTCTTTGGGATTCAAATTCTCAGTTAGCAAAAGTGTTCTTCATGCATCGTGCGATGGGATAAGTAGGCAACTCGACAATGGTTCGCTTGCAACGATTATGAGCCTCCATTAACTCTTGTTCAATTTGTTATGGCGCAATCTAACAATCTGATGATGGACCTTTATTGCCTTTTTGTTCGTTCAAAGCATCAATCGAATGGTTATAATATCTCCAACGACTATATTGATTCTCCATGGTGAAGTGCCATGTGTCATTGTTCTTATATCTCGAGGAATCTCCAATTCTGCAAATTTTCTGTCAGCGAAGTTCCTTCTAGAACCTTCTACAACTTAGCTCTTTTCTTACTTTTCTTTGTAGCCTTCTTTCTAGTGACCTTCATATCGGTAGTTCATTTTCCACTCTAATTCTTATCTTCTATGGTTTTAGTTACTTTGTGCTGTTATGATTTTCTCCTAGGACTCAGGGGTAACACCTCTTCTTTATCTGAGATAGGTACTTCAATCCCCTATGAGTCTTCTAATGTTATTATAGCTTCGACATCTAGGTTTCTAGTGTTAAATTGCTTCGATCTGTTCTCCTGTTCTTTGATCAAGTGTGTGATCCTTCTGGTCATGAAATATTTTAACTACTGTTTCTTTTGCTCCAAAATTTCTTCTTCTTTCTTTTGTCTGGCTTGATCTCTGTCAATCCAAGGTTTTCCTATTAACATGGTAAATGAGGCGCGGTCTTCAACAAATTTAATAATCGAAAAATCTTCCTCTGTCGAGGTTCAATTAATGGTCATAGGTATCTGAGCGAGCCTTCCACATAGGTTTGCCAGTTTTCCTTTGAATAACCCTAGTCCTCCTAATGAAGGAATCATATCAGGCCTCCCTATAGCTTCCGAAGTTCTCTTTATCATGATATTCACCTGTGTTTATTCATCTAGAATACAATCAATGTTGAAGTCTCCTATTCTTACTTCGATGCAATATTTTCCTTTGAATATCTCTAATAACGTGACATTTCGGTGGTCATTCAATGTTTCTCTCATGTGTAGCAATATTTTCTCTAATTCTTCCCTGAGTTCTACTATAGCCTTAGTTTTTGGATCTTCCTTAGGGTTCTCTTGATTCAGATTCATTCCTTCTATCTTAGCAATCATTCTAGGGAAATCCAACACTTCATTGTCCATAGCTTTACAACAAAGACAACTAGGTCTTCTCCCAGGGCATTCTTTAGCAATATGTCCTAGTTTTCTGCAACTATAACAGAGGGTCAATCCTCTCTTTCTTTTAAATGATCCCCAACCTCTTTTGTACTGCGCATTAGGATCATAGGTGCTAACTTGCATTAAATTCTTTCTGGGATCCTACATCCATTCATTACTCCAAACATTCTTTCTATGCATAGGTATAACATATCTTTCACTATTCTTATCAGATCTACTTGTATCAAACCTTCTTTCATCTATTAATGCCCTAGTTTTCAAACTAGGACATACTCTATTAAACATACCTAGATCCATACTCTAGAAACAAAGATTTCCACTTATCTTACTTCTACAGAGCACAAAGCTTCTAGATCTAAAATTTTTAACTATTCTTACATTTATCATAGCACAGAGCTTGTATATCTTGCCTCTTTTAATCAGACATCCTCACTTTTACCTTTCTTAGAGAACAAAACATTCATATCTTGCTTCTTTTCTTCAAATCTGATCTCTTTTCTTTAGATCGAGATTCTTTCTTTCAGATGCAACCTCTTTTATTTAGATCAAGGATTTATAAGTCAAGTATAATACTCCACACTAGCGCACATAGCTTTCAGGTCAAATTTTTGCACCAAGCTTCTTCTTCCTCAGTTCCCAACAATCACAGTTTTAGGTCTAGACAACAGAACCATTTGTTGGCACAGGGGCAGACCCAGGGTTCAACACTACAACAACACACCAACAAATCCCTAACTATCGGCCCTTTCGGCAACACCTACGAAGTAGATGAAGTCTCACCTGAGGTAGAGGCAGGGGTGATTGCAAGACTCAGGTGTATGCAACTTTAGCTGGGACACAGATATGTGATTATAACACTTATTACAGCTCTTAGCACTGCCAGTCTCTCGATATTCAATCACTATTCACTTCTCTAATAAAATAGAGCTTCGCAGCATTCACACTAATCTACAATATTTAATCACTTAAGATATAATTGGACTAGAATGAGCATATCAAGAACTAAGCATGATTGTCTTGATCAGATCTAATATTCTCACATATCATAATCACATAGCAGAAGTAGATCTATCTAAACATATCAAAGCACTTAGAAAATAACATGTGAATACATCAAGACAAAGGACATAGCACATATCACAGTGTTTACATGGTTCACCCCCACCCTGGGGCTACGTCCACCAACTCTTCTTCTTTATTGTCTTCAGTCAATCGGTTACAAGAACAAATCCTTCAAAACCTTTACTCCACATAGGACAAAATATCTACACAGCTCGCTAGATCCTTCTTCCTTTCATTACAACACTAACACGTCTATAGTCTCACACCAAGACTTGCACTCATCTCTACAATTCTTACACAGAATGCACAAAGCCCTGATAACACAGATCCAACTCTTGGAACTTAGCCTACATCACATAGATATACTATTCGAATACTTCTTACATTTCCTATCCTTCTATTTATACATACAAAATAGGCCTAAACATGGGTAAACCCATGGGCCAACATTCCATTCCCATTACATATTCCCCAAAACCTGAAAAGGATCCAAAAGTGGGCCGAGATCCCATGATCTATGCTTTGTCTTGCGCTCCTCCTTTGACAGGATGTCAAAGTCCCAAAATAAGTCAACATGACCAAGAAACTCCCAAAACTTGGTCAAGGGTCAATAGGAACCCTGAACAGACATGAACCCTAGGTCATTCAATACAAACTCAGGATATAATTATATAACCAAAAAATGGTTTCATTGTCGTTGGTAGGAACAATAGAGGATTGAGTAGATGAGATATGTTGAAAAACAGTTACGAGATACATGGAAGGCAAAGAAGAAAGCAATGGGACATTAGAAGGGGATGTTGAGACCATGGAATTCCAAAAAAGCAGAGATCGAAATATGGATAAGAACGAAAGATTTGGAGTTTGCACAAAAATATAATAGAAACCCTAGAATAACAACCCACAAATATCTTGAGAAATACATGTTTACTGATTTGCATTAAGTATTTTTCTGTGATTTTCAACACTTATTGTAGTAGTGGGTGCTAAGGTTGAAGAATAAACATGTAATGAACTGGATTCGACAGTTAGAGTGGACCCCAATACAGATTGAGCAGTTACAGCAGAAGAACAAGAAATTCACCTGAGCAATAGAATTTTGGTTTGACAGTATTGTGGCAGGCTTTATAACAGAGTTTGCAGTAGATGTAATGAATTCGTATAGCGCAACAAAGAAATAATTTCTATGAGGACCTCGAGGAAGGTACATTAGATCATTGTATATTTTTATCAAGATATTTCTATACATGAAGGTGTAATGACAATGGAGTCGGACAACTAAACTTCCCTACGTGCCTGGGGGAAAGGGGGAAGCACTAACAGAAAAAGGAGAAATGTGAGGAAAGGATAAGGGAAACAAGGAGGAACAGTTGGACCCAATCATGATGGATGAATACCAGATCAAGCGGATCATGGAAACAACTGGAAAGATGCGTAGCAGAGTACCCTACCAAGACAAGGTGAATACCAAGAAGAGAGCCATAGCTGCAAGGGAAGGCTTGGCGAGTGATGAGGAAGAGGTAGAGGATCTTGTATAAATTTCAATACAAATTAAGTATTTCCTATGATTCTCCTGATCTAACAATTATATGCCACTGTTAAATACAAAATCTCTTCTACTAATATTCTTGTAGAAATTAAACCACGATCACAAAGTGAAATATCAAGAACACATACCACAAAAGTTTTTTTGAGAAAGCATAAAGATAAAAACCCCGCTATCATATATTATGTATATCATGGATCATGAAACAATCTCATACACAAATCTAATCCAAGATATCTCATTACAATACAATCATCTCACACTGTCATACAAAAACTTAGCAAATACATGTGCCAATTCTCTATGTTTAGATAGCCTGCCTCCTCTGCACAATCCCTGCAATTAGAATTCTCACAATGAAATTCAAATTGCCTAGTTTTCACATGCTCATGAGCATATCCACTGCATGTGTGATTGCATGAGTGTACTTCTCTTAAATCACAACTGATAGCCAAACTGTCCCTTTCACCTTTTATCTCAACTAGGTCTCCACTGGATCTAACATGCATGTAGTTAACTATGGTGAATCTTCAATCACATGTGAGGTCACTGATTTGAATTAATTAATAATTAATTCACTGAACTCTCACTAGTGCAAGTTTAGTTATAACTAGTACAACTGAGCTTAACTCACTTAACTACACTTATAATTATGTTACAACGCCAAATCACTCAGTTATAAATGAAATAATAGATTAATATTTATTGTCCAATTTATTTAAGGGAAAAGTAAATTAGACACATGTTTCTTTTT
>JASDQU010104649.1:379860-396553 GCA_032191745.1 Picea mariana | reverse complement strand
ATGTGCTCGGTAACTGAACCCTTTTGCTTGAGATTTATCAATTGGCTAAAGAAGGTATTGCTCCTTGTATCCTCATAGTGTGCTATCATTTCTTCCGTGAAAATTTTCCAAGTGACGAGTGATTTGCGAGAACAAAGCCATCGATACCATACAAATTGATTAGGTTCTAAATATAGAGAAGTGATTCGTACCTTTTGTGTATGTGGCACATTATGGAGATCAAAGAGTTGCTCCATCTGAAGTATTCATGTGATTGGGTCCTTGCCATCAAACTTCCTCATATCAATCTTAGGAATGTGGTTGGTCTTCAAACCAAAGTTGGAGTTTCTCCATTCATGATTCACCTTCCTTGTGTCCTCATAATGAATTTCATGGGATGCATTTTCACTTTCAGGTGTCTTCTCTGCTACGAAATTTTTCAATACTTCCATGATCTCCCATTTTAAACCATCCATCTTAGTATCCAACTTAGCTTCCATTGAATCCATCTTCTTTTGTAGTTCATTTATGTCCCTACGCATTTCTTCACCTTCATCAAGAGTCCAAGTAGGATTTTCTGGAGGCTCAGTTGGTGTAGAAGTTCCCTTTTTTGGTGGCATGTTGGCCAAGTATCACTTTTGAACCTTGATTTTGAGGTGGTTCTGCTAGACAATATTTCTTCTGTTGTATCTCCCAATTTTCATCCCTTTTGGGTATGACACTTTATTTTATGTAGTTCTCTGATATTTATTCTCTGCAATGCCATAGTTCTGATCAAAATTGGATGTGCCAAGTGGAATTTATGGTAACTTCCACACAACTTGCCTATTTTTGTCCTTTCTAGAAAATCTTACTTGTATAGCATGCCCCACACAAAATATTTGATATAAAATTCTAAAAATTGTACCAAAAATACTGCAGACTGTCCAAGATCCAATGAAACCAGTCCCACTCAATTTGGATACTCTAGGAAGAAGTTATGATTGTTTTACCTGGAACACCTTCTTGAGAATAGTCAATAGGATTAGTCAGATACCCTATCTTACATAGGGTGTATCTACAAATTTAAGATGACCCAGAATATGAAATTTTTACCACAGATACCTTACTAATTTATGTAAATAGCCTTCAAAGTTTAGGTTCTGAAACATTACGAAAAAGTTTTGATAGTGAAAATTCCACAATGACTCATTTCAAGATGATTCTAGAACCCTATCTTGTACAGGATCTATCTTCGAAAGTGTAAGGCCTCAGGAGCTGACTTTTTAACCCAAGGTACCTTGATCCATCTACTAAATATCCTCCAAGCGGTTTCTTCTGAAATGTTGTAGAAAAAAGGTTATAGCAAAACTTCCAAGGTGTCTTAGATGTAGTAGCGAAACCCCAAGACCTTGAGCTCTGATACCATATGTTAAGAACCAAATACCAATATAGCATAGAAAAACCTCAGAAAAAGTACGCAATGCCTTGAAAAAGAGATAATTTCAGATAATAAGCCTCTTCGAGGGGGAAACCTCCTTTTACCCCTCTTAAATGTTCAAGTACAATATGATTCAAAATGAAAATGTCTCCTTGGTATATATAGGAGACTAGGAGGTATAATTACAACTAATGGCCTAAAGCCGACATAAATAAAATAACATTACTAATATAATATGCTCCAATTAAGGGGTAATGAGACAATATTATGGATTAATAGAGGACCATGTACATGAAGAGTTTAAGCACATGATGTGAGAATAATCACTATGTGACTTGGATCAAGAAACAAAAATCGAGGACCAAGTAAGTAACTTCTTGCATTGTTGTTTAAGATTTTGAAGCAATCTTGATGTTGCACGAAATTTGATATAGATTATAGAAACCTGTATGGTGGAAGAATGGACAGATGGAGCTATATCATCCCCCTACCAAAAAGGGATGTGTTTCAGGTCAGTAAACATAAGCACACAGGAAGAGAGTTCAAGATGACAGTTGAACTCAATAGTTATGAAATGAATAGGGTCATGTTGGATTTGGGTTTTGATGTGAACATTCTACCAAATAAGTCAATGGAATTGATGGGTAAACCAAGCTTGGTTTTCTCTCCCATCCAACTTCGGTTGGAAAATCAATACAAAATCTACTTTATAAGCTAATTGGAGCAAGTGAAAGTGAACATAGAGGGGGTAAATATAAAGGATGATTTTGAAGTGATAGAGATCATCGATGATTCTAATACATACCCTTCCGTACTTGGAATTGATTGGGCCTTAGAAAACTATCGAGTGAAATTTTTACCATATAATTTGACATTAAATTGTCAACTCGGAGCTTGTAGGCTTCGAGGTGCCAGTATTGTATGTGCAGGTCTAGAGCTCTAATATAGCCTAGACTAGCCTAATCTACTACCAATAAACTCAAATAATGAAGATATTTAAGCAATTATGTAATGTCCACCACCTCTTGATGAACATGTTTGAGAAGACTTAGTGGCCTAGGCATCCCCACTAGGCCATAGTCTCACATTGAGGGGAAAATTCAACCAAACAGAGGTTATATTCTTAAGTTGACTTAATAAAAAGGTAAAAAGAGTTAAAAGATTACTCAATGAAGAAATAAAAGTGTTGGAGGTTGAGTTAGGGTTAACCCTAGGGGTTAACTTAACTCAACAGGGAAATAGAAGAAAAAGTATAAAGAGAAGGCTAGGGTGCACCTCTCATTCAATTGATATTTTGCTTGTTGATTCTCTTGAGCATATAGTTTTGAGGGTTTTGATATTACAAACCCTAGTGAGAAGCTCAGTGGTGAAATATCCCACTCACCTAGCTACAAGCTTGTTCTCGGGGATGAAATACTCCACCCACACTATTCTACAACTATCATCTATTTAGGAGGATTAGCAGGGTCGTACTAGTTGGATCAGTAGGGTCGTACCAGCTAGGGTTTTCTTGCAAGGGTGCACCATATGTTGAAGAAGAGTTTGATCCAGCTAGGAGAAGGATCCTTGGAGGATTCCAGCATTAGGGTTTTTCTTGCAAGCCCTTACTCATTAGTTTGAGGGATTCTTGGAGGATTCATCATGTCCCTATCATCTATTTGCAGGTTGGAACGATTTCAAGAGGAAGGGGACGATTTGGTGATTCGGTATTATTCAGATCTAAAAGGATATAGGATAGATATGATCTTGGGACTTCTCTCAAGTGCTTGCGGTGGTCGGATCTATCATTTGAGAGAGTTTCAGAGCATTCAGAGCCCATATTCAGCTAGGCCATACTATTATCCATATTCAGGGTTTTAGGAGGGCCATACCATCCTAGAGTTTCTATAGTTTGAGGAGGAAGATTCAGTGTTTGAGATCCATACTTCGGGAGGAGGCTTCCATTGTCTTAATGTATCCTTGGGGAGGAGTTGGAAACATTTGAAAGTCTTTATCTCAGAAGGGATAAACCCTTGGGGGTCTTTGTCTTCAGCAGACCATACCAGTAGTCAACAGGGTCATACTAGTTGCTTGAGGGTTAGGCTTAAACCCTGGTTTTGTAGTTTAGCATTCATCTTCTATTGTAGCCTTTGGGAGGCTTGATTTGTATATCCAGGAGAATTTTTTATGAAGCTCTATTATTGTCTTGAAGCCATCTATTCCATATCTTCTTCTCTATCGTATCGGGTGCTTTCTTTCTTATAATAAAGTTTAGCTATTTTCTTGTGGTTCTTATCTTGTGTAGTGTTGATGATATTCATATGATGACAATGATGCTTGTATAAATCTATGGTTGAATAAATGAATAAACCCTAAGGCCGAAATGTTCATGGCCAACCTGCATACACAAGAAATAATAATCAAATTAGTGATTAGTTAGTGATTCCAAGAAAAAAATTGGCTTTGAATCCTTACAGTGGTATCAGAGCTCTGATCCTCCAAACCTGTGAGTATTAACACATGCAGAGGTACAGTGGTATATTTATGGGCAGAAGGAAGAAGTTGTCTAGTGAAACAGAAGCTGAAATGGAGGGTTTAGGAGATGACCATGAACCACAGGGCTTGGATTTCTTGGGAGCCGAGTTTGAAAAATTCCATCAAACCATAAACCTTACAGAAGGTAACCTGGTCCACTGTTTACAAGAAGTATAGGAGACAAGCCAAAGGGGTCAAGCTGAAATCACTGAGACCTTGAATAAGGTAGATGGGAATGTAAGGAAGATTGATGAGAACCAGACTCAGATAATTGAGCTATTGATTTAGATGGCTCATCAAGGGAAAGACCCTGAGACGTATGGAAACAAAGAGGCTGGTGGATCCCATGGGGAAGTCAGGTATAATCTGGAAAAGGCTTCTAGGTCCAAAGGAAGCCATGGAGGGGGTACATCACATGGATATATGGGGAGCAGGATGAACCCTAGACCATTCTTGCCCACATTCACAGATGAATAGGTACAGTAGGAACAGGTGGATGACTTTGTTGAGAAGATGGCACAGTGTACTAGGGAGTACTAAGAATTGGATATGATCATTCAGAAGTAGATGTCCCTGGATCAATATTGACAACTCAAGTTTAGAAACAATCATAGGCCTAACCACAAGAGTAGTTCTAAGTTTGAATGAAGAGTATGGAAGATAGAAATCTCATACTTTGATGGTATGACCAAGATGACAACCCATGCATGGGTACAAAAACTGGACACTTATTAGTAGCTTAATCCCATGAGGGATATGGAGGCCATAAAATTTTCCACTATGTATTTGGATGGAAAGGCTCATGACTAGTGGTATCATGGACTCACCAACCTAGGCCACAACCAGATAGTGACCTACACATAATTTACCCAAAGACTCATTGACAAATTTGATCAAGGGGATCCTGAACTACCTTTCCGGGAGCTCACACAACTCATGAAAACAGGTGCAGCCAAGGCATACATTGAGTAATTCCATAGGCTAGCAGTAATGGTGTAAGATATATCACCAACTAGCTTCATGATGCTCTTTACTGAGGGGTTGATGGAACCCTTGAAGGGTTGGCTAAAGGATTTTAAGCCTACCAACCTATAGGATGCTATTTGGATGACAAGAGACCTAGACCAGCTGCCAAACCAAATTTTGTACCTAGGCCACCCCTTAACACTAGAGGAAGAGACCAAAGACCTCCAATGAACCAGGGGGGATGTGACCCAAGAGGGTTTGATAGGGGCCATGGAAGAATGGATGATAACACCAGGAGGGAACTGAGATAGAAGCAACTCTGCTTCATGTGAAAGGAACCCTAGAACCCATCACACAAGTACATTGGCCGTGGCCAAGCACACTGCATAGAAGTGACCTTTGGCAATGAGGAGGAGGAATATTATGGATAAATCCAAAAATGGAGACCGAAACCAAAGATACAACAAAGGAGGTCATCATAGAATAGGACAATACGACTGAGGGGAAAGCCACCTTGGAATCTATCAGCGGGGTACCCAAATTCAACACCTTCGGGATGAGAGGAGTCTTCCAGGGTGAAAAGGTATCAATGTTTATTGATGGGGGAGCCTCTCACAACTTCATTGACTTATAACTGTTGAATATGAGGCATATACCCATGGTAGGATTTGAAGGGTTCAAGGTGGAGGTAGCAGGTGGAAGAACTATTCCTTGTGAAAGGTACATTCTAGGTATGAGACTTACATTAGGTAGGCATGAGTTAATACAGGACGTGTATGTGATGGAACTTTCAGACACTAACATCATCCTTGGAGTCCAGTGGCTCAACACATTGGGACCTATCGCCACCAATTACAAGACCATGGTGTTTACAGAGGAGGGTGGACGAAAGGTAGTGCTCAGAGGCATGACAAGTAATTCGACCAAGAGGATGGAAGCCATATTTAGGAGAGATGAGATTGTATATGCATATGAATGTAGTATTTGGCACATGTGGATGCGCAGGGTAAGGTTTAGTACACCCCAGAGATCCAAGAGATCCTTGACAAGCACCACAAACTGTTTGGACTGATTCCTCCAGGGGTTCCACCAAATAGGGGGTTTGAGCATATCATTGAGATGGAAATAGGGTATAATCCACTTATCACCACACCATATAGGCATCCAAAGAAGTATAAAGATGAGATAGAGAAAGCCATCAAAGAGCTTATGGACATGGGACACATCAGGCTGATCTCTAGCCCTTTTACTTCTTCAGTAATGCTGGTCAAGAAGAAAGATGGGACGACGTGGATGTGCATAAACTTTAGGGCCTTGAATAAAAAGACAGTAAAAAATAGGTACCCTATACCCAGGACTGATGAGTTGCTAGATGAAATGCATGGAGCTGTCTATTTCAACAAAATTGACCTTCATTCTAGCTACCATCAAATCAAGATGAGGGAGGAGGACATTTCAAAAAAATAAATTAGGTGTCATTATTGACATTATGAGTTCTTGGTGATGCCCTTTAGGTTAACCAATGCCCCATCTACGTTCCAATCTTTCATGAACCATGATTTCAACAAACAACTAAGGAGGAATTTATTAGTATTTTTTTATGACATGCTCATTTACAACAAGACATGGGAGGAACACCTTCAACATGTGGAACATATTTTGTCTATAATGGAAGAACAATCATTGTATGCTAAAGAATCCAAATGTGAGTTTGGAATGACAGAATTTCTTTACTTAGAACACATCATTGGAGGAAAGGGGGTACAGGTGCGTCAGGAGAAATTTAAAGCCATCATGGAGTGGCCTACCCCTAAGACACTGACATAGCTAAGGGGATTTCTAGGCATGTGAACTTACTAGAGAAAATTTTTCAAAGGGTTTTCTTAGTTGTGTGCACCCTTGACCTATTTGATGAAGAAGGGAGCCTTCAAATGGAGTGAAGAAGCTCAAAGTACGATGGATAAAATGAAAAAGGTGATGAGCACGTGCCCAGTACTAGTTCGTCCATATTTTGGCCTACCTTTCAGTTTGGATTGTGATGCCTCAAGAGAAGGCATAGGGGTTGTACTGATGCAAAATAGGCACCCTCTTGCCTATGAGAACCTAAAACTCAAGGGTCCCGAACTACTCTACAACATTTATGACAAATAAATGTTGTCTATCATGCATGCAGTAGCCAAATTTCAGCAATATCTAGTAGGTACAAGGTTTGTGGTCAAATTAGATCATAACAGTCTTAAATACCTATTGGATCAGAAGGAATTAAATGAAAGGAAATATAAATGGGTGAGAAGAATACATGCCTATGACTTTGACATTCAATTTTTCAAAGGGAAGAACAACGTCATGGCTAATGCATTGTCCAGTAGGCCATCCATTTTTTCCATGAAAGGTATATCAGTTCACTGGAAGGACAACTTGGTGATGGAGTAAGAAAAGGATCGGTTCACTTGTCAACTATTGGATGGATAGGTATAGGATGATAACTTCAGGATTATCAATGACCTCATCTACTATAAGGGCCAAATATTTTTGGTTCCTAGATCACCCTTCAAGGCCAAGGTATTGTAGGCATGTCATGAATCACCAATGGCAGGAAACCAAGGGATTAGAAAGACATATAGGAATTTGAGAGAAAGGTTCTCATGGAAGGGCCTCAAGGAGGATGTAATAAACCATGTCAGGGAGTGTACTACATTCCAGGAAAACAAAGATGAGCACAATCACCCAATAGGACTATTGCAACCCTTACGCATTCCAGAGCACAAGTGGGAAAACATATCCACGGATTTCATCACTAGGTTTCCAAGGACGCAGGGGAAGGACTGCATTTTTTTAGTGGCGGATAGGTTGACAAAGTTCGCACACTTATTCTCCATAGCCAAAGAATTCAATGTAGCACAGGTGGCCGAATTGTTTTTCAGGGATATTTTCAGGTTGCATGGGCTACCCAAGACCATTGTCAGTGACAAGGATAGTAGGTTCATGAGTACATTTTGGCAGGATTTGTTCAAATTGGTGGGTATGGCCTTAACCCCTACTACCAGCTATCACCTGTAGATGGATGGACAGACCGAGATAGTGAACAAGTGGGTAGAAGGCTACCTCAAGAATTATGTAGTAGGGCAGTAGAAAGAGTGGGTAAAATGGTTTCACTTGGGAGAGTGCTACTACAACATGACCCAACACATGTCCATAGGCATGACACAATTCAGGGCCTTATACAGTTATGACCCACTATCTTTTGTAGATATTGATTTTGGAGACAGCAGGGAACCAATGGTATAGGATTGGTTACGTCAAAGCCAAGACATCCTCAGAGAGCTGAAGGATCATCTACAAAGAGAACATAACCAAAAGAAGGTTCAAGCATACAAGCACAGGGTTGATCATACCTTTGAGGTTGGTGACTTAGTCTATCTAAGGCTCAAACGATATAGGAAGGCTTCTATAAAAATAAGCGGAGCAAGGAAGATACAACCACATTTCTTTGGACCCTACAGGATCAGCAGGAAGATAAGGGTCGTATGATATGAGCTGGAGTTTCCACAGGGCAGCAGGATACATAATGTCTTCCATGTGTTCTTCCGGAAGAAGGCCATCGACCAACACATCGCACCTATTGACGTGCTACCTCCCATGGATGAATAAGGGCAGCTGGTTTTGATTCCATAAGAGATACTAGAGGTTCGGGAGAAGAGAATCAGGAAAAGAAGCATCAAAGAGTATATGATCAGATGGAAGGATCTACCCATTGAGGATGCCACGTGGGAGAATGAACCAGTGGTACAGGAAACAAGTTTGGAATTGCTTAAGGCAAAGAAATTTATATAAGCCGAGACTGTAATGTCCCCCACCTCTTGATGAAGAGGTTTGAGAAGACTTAGTGGCCTAGGCATCCCCACTAGGCCATAGTCTCACACTGAGGGGAAAAGTCAACCAAACTAAGGTTATATTCTTAAGTTGACTTAATAAAAAGGTAAAAAGAGTTAAAATATAACTCAATGAATAAATATAAGCGTTGGAGGTTGAGTTAGGGTTAACCCTAGGGGTTAACTTAACTCAATAGGGAAATAGAAGAAAAAGTATAAAGAGAAGGCTAGGGTGCACCTCTCATTCATTCTGGATTTTGATATTTTGCTTGTTGATGCTCTTGAGCATATAGTTTTGAGGTTTTTGATATTACAAACCCTAGTGAGCAGCTCAGTGGTGAAATATTTCACTCACCTAGCTCCAAGGTTGGTCTCGGGGATGAAATACTCCACCCACACCATTCTACAACTATCATCTATTCTGTAGGATTAGCAGGGTTGTACTAGTTGGATCAACAAGGTCATATCAGCTAGGGTTTTCTTGCATAGGTGCACCATATGTTGAAGAAGAGTTTGATCTAGCTAGGAGAAGGAGCCTTGGAGGATTCTAGCATTAGGGTTTTTCTTGCAATCCCTTACTCATCATTTTGAGGGTTTCTTGGAGGAGTCATCACTTCCCTATCATCTTTTTGTAGGTTGGAACGATTTCAGGAGGAAGGGGACAATTTGGTGATTCAATATTATTCATATCTAGAAGACTATAGGCTAGATCTGATCTTGGTAATTCTCTCAAGTGCTTATGGTTCCTTGATCTATCATTTGAGGGAATTTTAGAGCATTCAAATTCCATATTCATCTAGGTCATACTATTGTCCATATTCAGGGTTTCAGGAGGGCCGTACCATTCTAGGGTTTCTATAGTTTGAGGATGAAGCTTCAATGTTTGAGATCCATACTTCAAGAGGAGGCTTCCATTGTCTTGATCTATCCTTGGGGAGGAGTAGGAAGAATTTACAGGTCTTTATCTCATGAGGGCTAAACCCTTGGGGGTATTTTTCTTCAGCAGGCCTTACTAGCAGTAAGCAGGGTCGTACCAGTTACTTGAGGGTTAGGCTTAAACCTTGGTTTTGTAGTTGAGCATTCATCTTCTATTGTAGCCTTTGGGAGGCTTTATTTGTATCTCCAGGGGCATTTTCTATGCAACTCTATTATTTTCTTGAAGCCATCTATTTCAGATCTTCTTCTTTATTGTATCAATTGCTTGCTTTATTATAATAAAGTTTAACTATTTTCTTTTGGTTCTTATCTTGTGTAGTGTTTATGATCTTCATATGATGACAATGATGCTTGTATAAATCTATGGTTGAATAATTGAATAAACCCTAAGGCCAAAATTTTCATGGCCAACCCGCATACATAACAAATAATAATCAAATTAGTGATTAGTTAGTGATTCCAAGAAAAAAATTGGCTTGGGCTTGGGATCATTACAAATTCTAGAACTATGAACTATTTGACCTAAGTAGCTTTAAACAATATAGGACTGTGAACTATTTAATCTATCTCTAAATAAGAAAATAACAATTAATATATTTCAAAGCTATTTAATCTATTCAATCTCTCTTTGATTAAGAAAACAACAAGTAATCTATTTTTTAATTATTTTATCTATCTACCTCTAAATGAACGAGAAAGTAAGCAAGTAAGCAATTAATCTATCAAAACTATCTAAACTATCTTGACAAGATAACTCTATTCTTAAAGAAATTCACAACTATCTCTATCCTGCAAAGAATAAAAATTAATCTACCTAACTAAAAGCAAGAGTTTTGTGACATTATTCAAATGTGATGATTTTGTCTTCAGTGGCGAATGACATCATGATGGAATCTAATTACCAATGATAGTTCAAGTGGAATTAACTCAATGCTAACTTCTACAAAGAAATGTAAAATATGGATAAGGCAGTCTATACAAAATTTTTGCCATCATAAAAGTAACACTAGATATTCTTGGAATCCATGTGATATTTAAACATTGTGCAAAAAATATTCAACATCAATGATTCACTTTATCATACAACCACTAGAAAGTACCCTATTCAAAATCAATAACTCAAGAAGAGCTATAAACTCATAATTAACACTTAATCAGAAATCCTAATTCAAATTTATAACCAAGACAACATTTGAAAATGCTTTGTATAGAATCAATAATTTTTGTAGACCTATAAACTTATAACTAATGCTAATTAGAACTCACAACTCAAATTCATAACTGGGATTTCATTAAAAATCACAAACTAAAGTTAACTAAGCTATCATTAAATAATACTCAAAATCAACTAAGATGCTACTAGAAATAATAACTCAAAATCCATTTCTATCCTATCGTGATAAAGAAAAATTAACAAATGAAACAAACTGACAGAGAATATTTGCAATTACAAATAAGCCTATCTAAATTAGTACTCTGCAGAGTAATTTATAGCTAGGGAGAAAAAGACATGACAGTGCAATTAGACATATTCTACAACCTACAAACAAATTGTTAGGAATTTAATCATTAACACACAACCATGGACATCCCTCTATGATATACACACAATTCAGAAAGTGATCTGCAAATAAGGGAATACGTATAGGGAGGTGAATTAGACACACGATCTGCAATTAAAAGATACACACGACAAGCAATTTGAAAATAAGAAATTTACACAATAAAGAAGCAATTTCAAAATCTAAGAAATATGAAAGGAAAATGTATAAATGTAAATATGTACAGGTATAAAAAATCACTCAGACCACTAGTGGGCCCCCCAGAAGGTTGTGGAAAATATTCAATAGGAAATCACAGTCATTAAGCTGACGTAGCACTGGCATTGATATAAAAACAGAGAATACAACACAGATGTTGATAATGTCTATGAAAAACAATAAAATTTGTCCCCTAGTTCATTTCATAGACAGTGGTATTTATAGATGTTTATAGAGCTTGAGTGGTTGACCACTAGAAGGGTCGACCCTCTATTAAAACAATAAATTTATTAAATTTGTTATAACATCAACATCTTTCTTAATAGTCTTTGTGTGTCACTCAACGGTTGCTACAACTTCCCAATCCAAGGTGTGTCAAGCACCATAGCTGGAGGGAATGAGGGGGCATAAAACCCACATCCCTAATTTATCCATGAGGGGGCATTATCTCCTCTCCTCTTTGTAGGATCCGAAGGAAAATCTTGATGAAATGAATCTTGTAGCTTCTTAGGTTTAGAATCAATAGGTGTTGAAGGAAATGGGAATTATTAGCAGGCTTCTTAATTTTCTTACTAGATGAGGCTATAGGGGAATCAAGAGTTTTCTTGGTGAGTTTGAATTTGAATGGTTTGTACTTTGCATGTAAAACAAATTGTGTAATAAATTAGATCAATGTCCAAGTCTTCGACTTGGACATTTGATCATAAAATGCATTTGTAATTTTAATTTGATCGCAAAATGAAATTTTAAAAATACACCATTTAATTCATCTAATTTATCATTGCAACAGGTGAAATCAATTTGAGCAATCATACTTGAACGTGATCATGATAATTTACAGTGTATACAATACCTCATTCAGTCCTCTAGATGGAACTTCACCCGGTCTTCTAGATGGAACTCCATCTGGTCATCCAGATAGCACTCCATCCAGTCCTTCTATGTAAGTTGAAATTATCCCATCATAAATGGGCGTTCACCCATATCACTTAGCTTGGACAATTTCTGGCAGACATGGTCATGACCATGTAGCATGGATAGTATGAGAATGAATAGGATTATCCATTGTTGATTTCCTTGTCATCGGTCTTGTAACAATATAAAACAACTTTTTCCTCTTTTCATAGGTTTGTAATATTGATGATAACAAGCATTTAGTAGTTTGTTATTGATCTATAATTGTCACAAGGAACCAGCTAAGCAGTCTTCCATCATATAAACATAAAAATAAAAATGCACAGCAGGATTATAACACACAGTGATGTCAACAACATAGAATTTAGCATACCAATACAAACAACTGTTGATATAATAGCCCAAGATATTGTAGAAACAATATGACAGAATTTTTTACAGAGATTCTACTTCCTCTTCTCATGGACTGTAATATAGATTGAAGTGTTTTTCATTTTTCAGGTTAGGAAACCCCCTCCCCCACTCCTAAGTATTGTGACACCTCACAATCAATGATATAGGGAACTAATCAATTCTCCCAATAGCCTAAGATTTACAATTTTCCAATTGTAGAGATAAATTTCACACATTAGTCTGACAAGATGGTTAAAATATGACCCCACCTGTAGGATAGAACACCCTATGTATAGTTAAGAAGAGGTAGGTGAGAGAGTCTTAGGATGGTCTTAAATTTAGTTCCCAATGGCATATTTATGGAGTTCATTGACCTTTTATTAACCATAAATACTTCTTTTCATCTTTGCCTACAAGTAATGTCGTAGATCAGGACAAGTTTTCAGATTTAGGAATTTAATTTATTGTTTTTTGGATCATCACCCTCTCTAGGTAGAATGCCCCGCTGCTAGCAATCTTGTTCAGTACTCTGACGGGTTTACCTAGTCATACCATAGGCCGGTACCCACTGCTATCAGAACTGTTTAGTATCCCAATGTGTTAGCCTCTTACACCCTTATATAGCAGAGACTGGTCCACCATCTTTTAAGATTTTTGTATAAAGATTATTTTTTGCAAGAAGATGGGGAGGCAACTCTAAATTTATTTTATTTAGGATTGGGATGGTTTTTATGTTAGAGGATGACTCTTCTTTATGTATTCCTTATAGATTGTCCTGATGTAAGGGATACTTAAGTGGACGTAGCCTATCTAAAGATATGGTATAATCAAGCATTTTTAGTGTCTAGTGGATGGTACCATTGGAAAATAACATAAATGTATCTTCAAGCCCTACTCACTTTCTTCCTTTTAAAGTTATATTGATGTTTCCATGGCTAACTGCTAATCAGACCTTCTTGTTACTCTTTCATAAAGACACTTTACTCACCCACTCAGGGTTCTTGGGGAAATTGTATGAGTAACCTCTAGGTTTGATAAGACAAGGTTTGACTTCTTTATATCCTCTAATGGTGGAGGTTATGAGATATTGCCATTAAACATGACTTGAGAGAAAGGAAGATAGAAATCTTGTAAAAATGGCTAATTCAGAGCAAGAAATTTCTAAGAATAATAAAAATTCATTATTCAATTGATACTTAAGCAGATAACAGAGTTCAAATATAGCAACACCGTCTTCTGAAGTAAAATAATTTCCTTTTGTCTCTTTGGATTTTTCCTCTTGTTGTTAGATGAATGCCCACAAAAAGTTTCTAAAAATGTTTGTCAAAAACCACACTCTAAAATATAAAAAATTGATGAGATCCATGAGATCAAGTCATAGGCACATGTATCTCATAGTTCTTTTATTAAAAATAAAATGTAAAATGAGGTTGCATTATACTTTAAGATAAACTAACAAGATGCATATTTTATTTATTATCCTACTCTACCTAAAAAGAAAGGAAAATCGATATTCAAGTGTAAGAAATTTTCCAATGTAACCATGTGCGAAACAAGATAAGAAACATACCCATATCCACATATGAAAAATTTACTGCAGTGATTATCTGGATATGAAGAACCAACCAACCTACTTGTTTTGGCATCAAAAGGTGTTGAAGAAGAGAATAGTATTGAGGATTGATTACCTCTTGAAACCAAATTTCAATGTAATCTTGATGTTCATCAACAATAATTTCTATGTTGTCCTTCATCATGCTATGCAGATCCTGTTCTTCTGGATGATTGATTTCTGAAGTACATAAAGGATCTACTGAGATGGATGTTGAGAAATCCTTAATCTCAGGTCTTATTGATTTCTCTCCACTGGATGTAGTCCATAAGTTTTCATCTTCCTTCACAGTTTGGCAAGAAAAATCATTTTGTAGCTCATAGGACCTTGATTCTTCTAATATTTCTGGAGAGGTAGATACACTTTTGGCTGCTTCCAAAATATGTTCTTCTTGAAAAGAAGAAATACCAGTTTCTTTTAGGATTTGAGAAAGTTACCCCAAGCTAATGGTTTCTTCTGAGTTCATTTTGTTGGTTGATGGATCCTGCCTCACACAGGGATTAGTGTTTTGGGTTCTTGATTTTTTATTTTTATTTTTTATTATTATAGTTTATTTTTTAAGATTTTAATCACAACTACCTAAAAAAATGAAATACATATTTAAAGCATATTTGCGCAAACCAAACACACTATGCTTGCAATAAATCACACTTGCAGGAAACAAATCAAAGCATGAAATAAAATACGATTGAAGGAATGGAATCAAACTCACACGTGTATGAAAGTAAACACACTGGACGAAAAAATAAAAACACTTTGCGAAAGGAAAGCACACTTGCATGAAATAAATAAAACTTGCATAAAAGAAAGCACTCTTGCAGTAAAATAAGCACACTGGCAGAAAAAATAAATTGTGGGAAAGTTAACACACTATGCAGGAAAGAAAGAACGATTTTAGGAAAGTAAATTGTAGGACCGTAAACAAACTGAGAAAAATAGACAAACTAGGAAAAGTAAGAAAACTTGCAGAAACATTAAACACTCTTGCAGAAAGGGAACAACAAGGCTTTGGAGAAACCCACTAAAATGGATGCACGAGTTCTTACCTCTCATCTTAAACTTTCTCCTCCCCCTTGTTGTGTAATTGAAAGCAACCTACCTACCTAATCTCTAATCCCTTTAGAACCTCCCTGTTTGAAGTAGGCCAAAGCGGAAAGAAAGGCGATCTTGGGAAAGAAGGCATGCAAGAGGGAAGCGACAGCTGGAAGGAAGAGCAACACACGTGCATGCATGGAAAACCTAATGATGTTAGGGATAGGGTTTTTTCAATGTATTGTAATGGTTGAGGAGCCAAAAACATATAGATATAGATACCTAGGTATCATAGAGAGAGCTAGCCAAGTGAGTTGATAGAGATATAGAGAGACAAATACAAAGAAGCAAATTCCATATAATATTTTTTTGTATGACCTAATTTTGTAAGTTGTTGAGCTAGAGAGGACTGAAGAGGGTATATTTTGAGGGTTAGATCATAGGCTAAGGATCCTGGTATGATCTAGTCTACCTCATAATAGATCTCAACCCAACTGAGAGGAGTTGTAAAGCACACGGTGCTGTATTTTAAGAACTACTATAATAAGCAGCTAAGAGCTAGATCTTTGTGGATGTAGCCTAGGAGGGGGTGAACCATGGTAAAACTTGTGTTATGTAATTGAATGCACATGTTTCTTTATTGTCTTCAGTATATATTGTTATGCTAGATAAATGAGTTGTTATGTTTCCTACGTAATCATAATAATGGTGTATTGCGTTAATAAGTGATAATGGAACTCTCAGCGTACATTTCTCATATCCCTCACTCAATCCTAGGCTACAAACACATGAGTATTATAGCCACCCATTAAGACTATCTCAGGTGAGGCGACGTAGTGCACCCTCTGCGCTGCGTTTCCTTATGGTTTACCAGGAGGGCCGATAGTTTTAGAGGCTTTGATGGAACTGTTGGCACAAGGAAAGACCCACGGTTCAACACTACAACAATCCACCAAAAAATCCCTAAGTACTGTCCCTTTCGACAACACTTGCGAAGCATATGAAGTCTCACCAGAGGTAGAGGCAAGGGTGGCTACAATACTTAGGTATCTGCAACCTTAGATGGGACAAAAATCTATGATTATAACACCTATTACAACTCTTAGCACCATCAGTCCCTCGATATGAAATCACTATTTGCTTCACTGATAAAACAGAGCTTCACAACATTCACACTAATCTACAGTATTTAATCACTTAGCATATAACTGGACCAGAATGAGCATATCAAGCACTAAGCATGACTATCTTGATCAGATCTAATATTCTCACATATCATAAGCACAAAGCAGAA
>JASDQU010104649.1:358285-374741 GCA_032191745.1 Picea mariana | reverse complement strand
ATCCTCTCTTTTACCTTTCTTAGAGAACAAAGCGTAATATATATTTCAAAGCTATTTAATCTGTTCAATCTCTCTTTGAATAAGAAAACAACAAGTAATCTATTTCTGAATTATTTTATCTATATAGCTCTATCAAAACTATCTTGACAAGTGAACTCTATTCTTAAATAAATTTACAACTATTTCTATTCTGCAAAGAAAAAAAATTGATCTACCCAACTAAAAGCAAGAGTGTTGTGACATTATTCAAATGTGATGATTGTGTATTCAGTGGCGAATGACATCACAATGGAATATAATTACCAATGACAGTTCAAGTGGAATTAACTCAATGCTAACTTCTACAGAGAAATGTAAAGTATGGATAAGGCAGTCTATAGAAATWTTTKCCATCATAAAAGTAACACTAGATGTTCTTGGGATCCATGTGATCTTTAAAAATTGTGCAAACAATATTCAACATCAATCATTCACTTTATCATACAACTGCTAGAAAGTACCCTGTTCAAAATCACTAACTCAAGAAGACCTATAAACTTATAATTAACACTTAATCGGAAATACTAATTCAAATTCATAACCAAGACAACATTTGAAAATGCTTTGTATAGAATCAATAATTTCTACAGACCTATAAACTTATAACTAATGCTAAATAGAACTCACAACTCAAATTCATAACTGGGATTTCATTAAAAATCATAACCTAAAGTTAACTAAGCTATCATTAAATAATACTCAAAATCAACTAAGATGCTACTAGAAATCATAACTCAAAATCCATTTCTATCCTATCGTGTTGAAGCCAAATTAACAAATGAAACAAACCTACAGAGAGTATTTGCAATTACAAATAATCCTATCTAAATTAGTACTCTGCAGAGTAATTTACAGCTAGGGAGAAAAGGACATGACAGTGTAATTAGACATATTCTACAACCTGCAAACAAATTGTTAGGAGTTTAATCATTAACACACAACCATGGATGTCCCTCTATGATATACACACAATTCAGAAAGTAATCTACAAATAAGGGAATATGTATAGGGAGATGAATTAGACACATGATCTGCAATTAAAAGATACACACATCAAGCAATTTGAAAATAAGAAATTTACACAGTAAAGAAGCAATTTCGAAATCTAAGAAATATTAAAGGAAAATGTATAAATGTAAATATTTCCTGGTATAAAAAATCACCCACACCACTGGTGGCCCCTCAGAAGGTCGTGGAAGATATTCAACACGAAATCACACTCACTAAGGTAACGTAGCACTTGCATTGACATAAAAACAGAGTATACAACAAAGATGTTGATAATGTCTGTGAAAAATAATAAAATTTGTTCGCTGGTTCATGTCATAGACAGTGGTATTTATAGATGTTTACAGAGCTTGAGAGGTCGATCACTGGAAGGGTCGACCCTCTCTAAAAATAGTAAATTCATTAAATTTGTTCTAACATCAACATCTTTCTTAATAGTCTTTGTGTGCCACTCAGTGATTGCTACAACTTCCCAATCTGAGGTGTGTCAAGCTCCATGTCTGGAGGGCATGAGGGGGCATAAAACCCACATCCATGATTCGTCCATCAAAGACCTCCAATGTACCAACCACGAGCTCCTATGCACTCTGAGTTTCAAATGGAGTGTCAAATCAAGTGTTGAACAGAGTGTCGGATGAGGGACTGGATGGAGGATCGGATCGTGATTACTTCCTATTGCAAGAAAACCAGAATGTTAGAGTTTCATAATCATTTAAATGATATGAATTGATCATAAAATCATTGAAAAAATGAAAATTATACATACCTTGTGCGATTTTGTGGCGAATTGATGTATAAATCTTTGATAATACCTTCAAAATGGATATATGCGAGCATAAAATATATAATTTCATATGCAAAATGGATTTGGCCATTTGGAAAAACATAGTCAAAACACTAACCCAACATTAACCCCATGCCTAAGGATTTGCAGGTCCCTTTGCAAACAAAAATGGATCTCCCGACATAACTATACTGGAGAAGGAGGGGGTGGATTAGCTCTAGAAGATTCTCCCTCTTTTCACGGGGACTTTGTGTTAGGCCTTTTGCGATGTTTCAATTGCATCCAGAGACTGTGATTTGTGTTGGTCATTTGATCAACCAGTCACTAAAGAGAATTCTTTTTTCTTGCAGGACAACATTGTCATGATGCAGATGCCTATCCATAGTTTTTCGTTCTTCCAATTGTTGAAGAAACTGAGCATTTTCTTGTTGTAATTTCTCAATAACTAGGGTATTATTAGATGGCTCAAGAGAAGAGGACTTGGATCCCTTGATGGATGTAAAAGGTGTATCAACTTTAGAATATGGTGTAGGCATCTGGGAGGAAGGAGTAACAATGTTTTTTTGTGGGATACTTGGTGTAATAGGTTCATATTTTCCCTCTTTATCGAGCTTAGACTCCTCTGCAGAAAATTATCTGAGTATTTTATGGGGTCCCTCATGATCTAAAGACAATTGAATAAGATCTCAAGTACTTGGAGGTTTTATATTGGGATTTCCACTCATACTTCGGGTGCTTCTTCGAAAGGATTTCACCTTGAATTGATTATCTCCTCTCCTCTTTGTAGGAACCAAAGGAAAATCTTGATGAAATGAATCTTGTAGATTTTTAGGTTTAGAATCAATAGGTGTTGAAGGCAATTGGAATTATTACCAGGCTTCTTAATTTTCTTACCAGATGAGGCTACAGGGTAATAAAGAGTTTTCTTGGTGAGTTTGAATTTGATTGGTTTGTACTTTGGATGTAAAACAAATTGTGTAATAAATTAGATCAATTTCCAAGTCTTTGACTTGCACATTTGATCATAAAATGCATTTGTAATTTTAATTTGATCACAAAATGAAATTTTAAAAATACACCATTTAATTCATTTAATTTATCATTGCAACTAGTGTAATCAATTCGAGAAATCATACTTGAACGTGATTGTGATAATTTACAGTGTATACAATACCTCATTCATTCCTCTAGATTGAACTTCACCTGGTCTTCTATATGGAACTCCATCCGGTCCTCCAGATAGCACTCCATCCGGTCCTCTTATGTAAGTGGAAATTATCCCATCATAAATGGGCGTTTATCCATAACACTCAGCTTGGACAATTTCTGGCAGACATGGTGAACATGAGAATGTAGCATGGATAGGATGAGTATGAATAGGATTATCCATTGTTGATTTCCTTGTCATCGATATTGTAACAATATAAATTTTTTTTTTCCTCTTTTCATAGGTTTGTAATACCGATGATAGCAAGCATTTAGTAGTTTGTTATTGATCTATAATTGTCACAAGGAACCAGTTAAGCAGTCTTCCATTATATAAACATAAAATAAAAATGCACAACAGGCTTATAACACACAATGATGTCAACAACATATAATCTAGCATACCAATACAAACAACTACTGATATAATAGCCCAGGATATTGTAGAAACAGTATGACAGAATTTTCGACAGAGATTCTACTTCCTCTTCTCATGGATTGTAATATATATGGAAGTGTTTGTCATTTTTCAAGTTAGGAAACCCCCTCCCCCACTCCTAAGTATTGTGACACCTCACAATCAAAGATATAGGGAACCATTCAATACTCCCAATAGCCTAAGATTTACAATTTTCCAAGTGTAGAGATAAATTTCACACATTAGTCTGACAAGATGGTTAAAATATGGCCCCACCTATTGGATAGAACACCCTACGTATAATTAAGAAGAGGTAGGTGAGAGAGTCTTAGGATGGTCTTAAATTTAGTTCCCAATGGAATATTTATGGATTTCATTGACCTTTTATTAACCATGGATACTTCTTTTCAGCTTTTCCTACAAGTAATGTTGTAGATCAAGACAAGTTTTCAAATTTAAGAATTTAATTTATTGTTTTTTAGATCATCACCCTTGCTAGGTAGAATGCCCCGCTGCTAGCAATCCTTCAATACTATGACGGGTTTACCTAGTCATACCACAGGCTGGTACCCGTTGCCATTAGACCCCCTTTAGTATCCCAATGGGTTAGCCTCTTGCACCCTTATATAGCAGAGACTAGTCCACCATCTTTTAAGATTTTTGTATAAAGATTTTTTTTGCAAGAAGATGGGGAGGCAGCTCTGAATTTATTTTATTTAGGATTGGGATGGTTTTTATGTTAGAGTATGACTCTTATTTATGTATTCCTTATAGATTTTCCTGATGTAAGGGATACTTAAATGGACGTAGCCTATCTAAAGATATGGTATAATCAAGCATTTTTAGTGTGTAGTGGATGGTACCATTGGAAAAGAACATAAATGTATCTTCAAACCCTACTCACTTTCTTCCTTTTTAAAGTTATATTGATGTTTCCATGGCTAACCGCTAATCATAACTTCTTGCTACTCTTTCATAAAGATACTTTACTCACCCACTTAGGGTTCTTAGGGAAATTGTATGAGTAACCTCTAGGTTTGATAAAACAAGGTGTCACTTCCTTATATCCTCTAGTGGTGGAGGTTATGAGAAACTTCCATTAAACATGCCTTGAAAGAAAGGAAGATAGAAATCTTGTAAAAATGGTTAATTCAGAGCAAGAAATTTCTAAGAATAGTAAAAAGTCATTATTCAATTGATGCTTAAGCAGACAATAGAGTTCAAATATAGCAACATCATCTTCTGAAGTAAAATAATTTCCTTTTGTCTCTTTGGAGTTTTCCACTTGTTGTTATATGAATACCTACAAAAAGTTTCTAAAACTGTTTGTCAAAAACCACACTCTAAAATATCAAAAACTGATGAGATCCATGAGATCAAGTCACAGGCACATGTATCTCATAGTTCTTTTATTAAAAGGAAAATGTAAAATGAGGCTTCATTATACTTTAAGCTAAACTAACAATATGCATCTTTTATTTATTTTCCTATTCTACCTAAAAAGAAAGGAAAATCAGTATTCAAGTGTAAGAAATTTTCCAATGTAACCATGTGAGAAGCAAGATAAGAAACATACCCATATCCACATATGAAAAATTTACTGCAGTGATTACCTGGATATGAAGAACCAACCAACCTACTTGTTTTGGCATCAAAAGGTGTTGAAGAAGAGAATAGTATTGTGGATTGATGACCTCTTGAAACCAAATTTCAATGTAATCTTGATGTTCATCAACAATAATTTCTATGTTCTCCTTCATCATGCTATGCAGATCCTCTTCTCCTGGATGATTGATTTCTGAAGTACATAAAGGATCTGCTGAGATGGATGTTGTGAAAATCCTTAATCTCAGGTCTTAGTGATTTCTCTCCACCGAATGTTGTCCATAAGTTTCTAGCTTCCTTCATAGTTTGGAAAGGAAATCATTTTGTAGCTCATAGGACCTTGATTCTTCTAATATTTCCAGAGAGGTAGATACACTTTTGGTTTTTGCCAAAATGTGTTCTTCTTGAAAATAAGAAATCTCGGTTTCTTCTAGGATTTGAGAAAGTTCCCTCAAGATAATGGTTGCTTCTGAGTTCATTCTATTGGTTGATGTATCCTGCCTCACACAGAGATTAGTGTCTAGGGTTCTTGATTTTTTTATTTTTATTTTTTATTATTATAGATTTTTTTTCAAGATTTTAATCACAACTACCTAAAAAAATGAAATACATATTTAAATCATATTTGCACAAACCAAACACACCATGCTTGCAATAAATCACACTTGCAAGAAAGAAATCAAAGCATGAAATAAAACACGATTGCACGAATGGAATCAAACTCACACGTGTATGAAAGTAAACACACTGGACGGAAAAATAAAAACACTTTCAGAAAGGAAAGCACACTTGCATGAAATAAATAAAACTCACATAAAAGAAATAAAAGAAAGCACACATGTAGTAAAATAACCACACTAGCAGGAAAAATAAATTGTGGGAAAGTTAACACACTGTGCAGGAAAGAAAGAACGCTTGCGGGAAAGTAAATTGGGAGAAAGTGAACAAACTGAGAAAAGTAGACAAACTAAGAAAAGTAAGAAAACTTGCAGAAACATTAAACACTCTTGCAGAAAGGGAACAACAAGGCTTTGGAGCAACCCACTAAAATGGATGTGCAAGTTCTTACCTCTAGTCTTAAACTTTCTCCTCCGCCTTGTTGTGTAATTGAAATCAACCTACCTACCTAAGATCTAATCCATTTAGCACCTCCCTTTTGGAAGCAGGCCAAAATGGAAAGAAAGGTGACCTTGGGAAAGAAGGCATGCAAGAGGGAAGCGACAACTGAATGAAGAGCAGCACATGCGCATGCATGGAAAACCTAACGACATTAGGGATAGGGTTTTCTCAATGTATTGTAATGGTTGACGATCCAAAAACGTATAGATATAGATACCTAGGTCTCATAGAGAGAACTAGTGGAGTGAGTTGATAGAGATATAGAGAGACGAATACAAAGAATCAAATTATATATAATATTTTGTTGTATGACCTAATTTTGTAAGTTTTTGAGCTAGAGTGGATCGAATAGGGTAGATATTGAAGGTTAGATTGCAGGCTGAGGAGCCTGGTGCAATCTAGTTCGCCTCGTAATAGATCTCAAACCAACTGAGAGGTTCTGTAAAGCGTGTGGTGTTGTGGTTTAAGAACTACTATAATAAGCAACTAAGAGCCAGATATTTATGGACATAGCCAAGGAGGGGGTGAACCCTGGTAAAACCTATATTATGTGATTGAATGCATGTGTTTCTTTATTGTCTTGAGTATATATTGTTATGCTATATAAATGAGTTGTTATGTTGCCTGCGTAATTGTAATAATGGTGTATTGCATTAATAAGTGATAATGGAACTCTCAACGTACAGTTCTCATATCCCTCACTCAATCCTAGACTGCAAACACATGAGTATTGTAGCCACCCATTAAGACTATCTCGGGTGATACGACGTGGTGCACCCTGTGTGTTGCCTTGACTTATGGTTTACCAGGAGGGATGATAGTTTTAGAGGATTTGGTGGAACTGTTGGCACAGGGGCAGACCCCAGGTTCAATGCTACAACAACGCACCGACAAATCCCTAACTACCAGCCCTTTCGGAAAAACTTGCAAAGTAGATGAAGTCTCACCCGAGGTAGAGTCAGGGGTGGCTGAAATACTCAGGTGTCTGCAACCTTAGCTGGGACACAGATCTTTGATTATAAAACTTATTACAGCTCTTAGAACCATCAGTCCCTCGATATTTAATCACTATTCACTTCGTTGATAAAATAGAGCTTCACAACATTCACACTAATCTACAATATTTAAGCACTTAGCATATAACTGGACCAGAATGAGCATATCAAGCACTAAGAATGACTATCTTGATCAGATCTAATATTCTCACATATCATAAGAACAAAGAATAAATATATCTATCTAAACATATCAAAGCACTTATCAAATAACATGTGAATACATCAAGAAAAATCGCATAGCACATAACACAGTGTTTAGGTGGTTCACCCCCAACTCGGGGCTACGTCCACCAACTCTTCTTATTTATTGTCTTTAGTCAATCGTTTACAAGAACAAAGCCTTCAAAACCCTTACTCTACACAGGAAAGAAGATCTGTGCAGCTTATTAGATCCTTCTTCCTTGCGCTACAACACTAAGTCGTCTATAGTCTCACACTAGGACTTGCACTCAACTCTACAAGTCTTACAGAGAATGCACAAATCCATGATCACATAGACCCAACTCTTGGCACTTAGCCTACATCACATAGATATACTATTAAACTACTTCTTACATTGCCTATCCTTCTATTTATACATACAAAATAGGCCTAAACATGGGTAAACCCATGGGCCAACATCCCATTCCTATTACATATTCCCAAAAACCCAAAAAGGATCCAAAAGTGGGTCGAGATCCCGTGATCTGCACTTCTTCTTGCGCTCATCCTTAAATAGGCTCTTGAAGTCCAAAAATGGGTCAACATGACCAAGAAACTCCCAAAACTTGGTCAAGGGCCAATAGGCCCCCAACACTCACCTGTGACTTATCCCGAGTCACTATAGTCTACCTAGTTCTGCCTTGAATGCCTCGATATTGGCTCGAGCTTCTTTGACTTGCTGATTTGCAATGGCCTTGTGGGATGACCTCTTGGATCACTGTGTCATTCACTTTTCCTTCTAGGCATTGTCCTGCTGTGATGACGACCTGTTCTAGCTCTTCTCCTTGGCTCTCAACCTCTGTAAACAACAGACATGCCTTATCTTGTACTAGTTGAAGTCGTTGATTTATTTCCATCACTTTGCTTCAGATCATATGGATATGTTGTTGGGTTTTGTGTTGCTCGTGAGACCTCTTCATTATGTCTATGGCCGATAGGGCCTTCAATTGCACCTGAAGTGTGTCTGCGTGTTGGTTCACTTCCAAGAGCTACGACTCTAGTGCCTATAACTCTAGGTTCTCAATGAGGTTTTCATTGGTCTGAGCACTGTGGTTACTCAGCTACTTGCACTCCAAGGAAAGATATTTTAATATTTTGACTGCACTATAGGAAGCTGCTTCCCTTAGGTCTCTTACATCTTGAGGGGTCTCAGGAACAATGCAGAGGTCCAAGTCTACTATGTGCTATTGGAGCTATTGGATTACCTCTTCAAGTTGTGCCACTTCCTGTCGAACTTGCTCTTTGGCCTTTACTTCAACAAATATCACAGAGAAAAGTGCTTTGTTGAACATTTCCTTAACTTCGAGTTGCTCTGCGAGAAATTGTCCCTTACTTTGTTGCAATTGTGTTTTTTCTTCATCCCATTTTTCTTGTAGAGAAAGATTTTCCCGTTCTACAGTACTGTGTTGGTCCTGAAGGTCTTGTTGTACTTGTGCTAAATCCTGGGTGGCTTGTGTTGTTTATTACTGAGCTCTTCGAAGGTGAGCTTCAACTGTATCAACAATGTAGTGTAGTTGAGCTGGATCATCACCTAGTTCTGGTGTTTCCAATGATGGAGGCACAGTGGAAAATGCGTGGCTGAACTGTACTGCCTGCTGTAGTCATTGAAGTTCAACCTTGATTCTATTGAAAAATTCCTCCTGCTTAGCTTCTTGCTTCTCTGTTATCTCCAACGAAGCATCATTCAAGGTTGCTACAATAAAATCAAAGTCATTTGATGTGAGGGTAGTCTGGTGGATTTCATTTTCTTTCGGGATGCGGGTTTTGGTGGGGAAACCTTCATTTTCTTTGAGGGATCCTCCTCATATCTTGGTGTTGTAACCTTTCCTTTATTTTGTTTATATTCAATTCCATCTATCTCTCTTCCATCTCCTCCTTTCTCTACTGAGATGGAAACAGTCGTCGCAGAGGTACTGATGACATCTTGGGTGTCTTCATTCTTCTTTGTCTTGCTGGGTCTAGGGGTATCATGCACTGCTTTGAGACTATCAATATCATATAACTCCATGGGATCTGTTAGGATGAGGAGGTCCACCAACCATTCCTTGGTGATTTCCTCCAAATCCTCCTCCGTCAACTTGTAGTATGGTTTCAACTATTGTTTGTTCTCATCAGTGCACGATGTGATATAGATGAAATGGTGGTCTTCACTAAATTTCATCGAGGGCTTGAACCTGTAGAAAGCGTTTAGGGTTATACGAGGATCAGACTAGATAGCTATCCTCAGTTGGTTTTAATATGTGTGGAACACGACATTTTACTATCATTTTTTATTCATGTCATTCGAGTACCATAGTGTACTGAACTTCATTGCCATAGGTTCAAACAGATCGATGTCTGGGAAGGTCACACCTTTCGGCATCTCCCATGCGATGAAAGCGACCAGTATGAGAAGCGAGCTGAAGTGGAACTCAGATCCTTTATCTTGCGCTTCCCTTCAGTCGAGTTCCAATTGGTTTACCAGGTACTACGCCCAATTCATTTGAAGTCCTTCTACACACTTCCCTGCGAGGTTGACTACGAACCCCGTGACTTGGGTGGGTCAATTCATTCACACCAACTTTCCTGTGATCCAATGATAGGTGAGGTGCATTGTACTTCTCTAGATAGAAGCTACCTTGTAGCCTCACGTTCCCTTCTCGACATCACTGTAAGTGTCCTCAATATTCTGCACAAGAGCACGATCCATGGTTTTCCCCGGATAGAAATCATGTGGGTCAGGACCTTGCATGCTTATCCCTCTGATATGATTGATCAATGTTAGACCCACTATGATGTGGAAATTCAACCAAAGATATCTACCATGGTAGCAGGACAGCGGTAACTTGACACATGAATTCACTTCTTGGTGCCTACCAAAGTGAGGAATCTTCATGACATTGAGTAGTGTGGACTGCGCATGGTTCATGGTCCATGACTCGGGGATGATCTTTGAGTTTTTTCCCTTGTTTTTGGTTAGATATTTGTGTGGGGTGAGCATGTTTTACACCTTCTAGTCTCTAAGTTTGAAGTCGCTAAACTTCAACACTGCAATCTTATCTTGGTCTATGTGCACTATACGTATCCCCTTTGGGATGTACACAGTGACCAAAGTGTACTCAAAATATATCGGCACACTGTCTCGATTTATCGCACCACTCAAAGGTGGTAGATTGGTGGGTAGTATACTCGGGATTAACTTAGCATTTGTGATATCATCCCTATGCTTAGTTTTCTTTTCATCTACTGGCCGGGATGGACTGGCTCGAGCAGTGAATGAAGAGGTTGGCATTTCTCTCGTCGAAGATGCTTGTACACCTGTAGACACTCCTCTCTCCGACATGAATCTTTCAGTCATTAAGTCGAGGAGGACTTCCATTATTGATTCTTCAACTGCGGTGAGCTCGTCAGACATACACGCTCGGGATTAAATTATTGGGGTCATGATCATCTTAGATACGACACTAGAAAAAACAATAATAGCAAAATGATCACTATATACAATTCACTTAGTCTTTGGGATTCAAATTCTCAATTAGAAAAAGTGTTCTTCATGCATCGTGTGATGGGATAAGTAGGCAACTCAGCAATGGTTCACTTGCAATGATTATGAGCCTCCATTAACTCTTGTTCGATCTGTTATGGCGCGATCTAACGGTTTGATGTTGGACCTTTATTTCCTTTTTTCTCATTCAAAGCATCAATCGAATGGTTATAATATCTCCAACGACTATATTTCTTCGCCATGGTGACGTGCCATGTGTCGTTGTTTTGATATCTCGACGAAGCTCCAATTCTGCAAATTTCTATCAGCGAAGTTCCTTATGGAACCTTCTAAAACTTAGCTCTCTTCTTACTTTTCTTTCTAGCCTTCTTTCTAGTGACCTTTGTCTCAATAGTTCATTTTCCACTCTGATTCTTATCTTCTGTGGTTTTAGTTACTTTGCGCTATTAATATTCTCTCCTAGGACTCAGGGGTAACACCTCTTCTTTATATGAGATAGGTACTTCAGTCCCCTATGATTCTTCTAATGTTCTTGCAACTTTGACATCTAGGTTTCTAGTGTTAAATTGCTTCAATATGTTCTCTTGTTCTTCAATCAAGTGCATGATCCTTTTGGTCATGAAATATTTTAACTCCTATTTCTTATGCTCCAAAATTTCTTCTTCTTTCTTTTGTCTGGCTTGATCTCTGTCAATCCAAGGTTTTCCTATTAACATGGTAAACGAGGCGTTGTCTTCAACAAATTTAATAATTGGAAAATCTTCCTCTGTCGAGGTTCGATTGACGGTCATAGGTATCTGAGAAAGCCTTCCACACAGGTTTACCAGTTTTCCTTTGAATAACCCTAGTCCTCCTAATGAAGGAATCATATCAAGCCTCCCTTTAGCTTCCCAAGTTCTCTCTGTCATGATATTCACCTATTTTTATTCATCTAGAAGACAGTCAATGTTGAAGTCTCCTATTCTTACTTCGATGCATTATTTTCCTTTGAATATCTCTAATAATGTGACATGTCGGTGGTCATTCAACGCTTCTCTCATTTGTAGCAATATTTTCTCTAATTCTTCCTGGGGTTCTACTATAGCCTTAGTTTCTGGATCTTCCTTAGGGTTCTCTTGATTTAGATTCATTCCTTCTATCTTAGCAATCATTCTAGGGAAATACAACACTTCATTGTCCATAGATTTTCAACAAAGACAACTAGGTCTTCTCCCAGGGCATTCTTTAGCAATATGTCCTAGTTTTCTTCAACTGTAATAGAGGGTCAATCCTCTCTTTCTTTCAAATGATCTCCAACCTCTTTTGTACTGCGCATTAGGATCGTAGGATCTAAATTGCATTAAATTATTTTTGGGATCCTGCATCCATTCATTAGTCCAAACATTCTTTCTATGCATAGGTATACCATATCTTTCACTATTCTTATAAGATCTACTCATATCTAACCTTCTTTCATCTATTAATGCCCTAGTTTTCAAAATAGGACATACTCTATTAAACATACCTAGATCCATACTCTAGAAACAAACATTTCCACTTATCTTACTTCTACAGAGCACAAAGCTTCTAGATCTAAAACTTTTAACTATTCTTACCTTTATCATAGCACAGAACTTGTATATCTTGCCTCTTTTAATCAGACATCCTCACTTTTACCTTTCTTAGAGAACAAAGCATTCAGATCTTGCTTCTTTTCTTCATATCTGATCTCTTTTCTTTAGATCAGGATTCTTTCTTTCAGATGCGGCCTCTTTTCTTCAGATCAGGGCTTTATAAGTCAAGTATAATACTCCGCACTAGGGCACATAGCTTTCAGATCAACTTTTTGCACCAAGCTTCTTCTTCCTCAGTTCCCAACAATCACAGTTTTAGGTCCCGACAACGAAACCATATGTTGGCATAGGGGAAGACCCAGGGTTCAACAGTACAACAACGTACCAACAAATCCCTAACTACTAACCCTTTCGGAAACACCTACGAAGTAGATGAAGTCTCACCCGAGGTAGAGGGAGGGGTGGTTGCAAGACTCAGGTGTCTGCAAATTTAGTTGGGACACAGATATGTGATTATAACACTTATTAAAGCTCTTAGCATCGCAAGTCCCTCAATATTCAATCACTATTCACTTCTCTAATAAAATAGAGCTTCGCAGCATTCACACTAATCTACAGTATTTAAGCACTTAAGATATAAATGGACTAGAATGAGCATATCAAGAACTAAGCATGACTGTCTTGATCAGATCTAATACTCTCACATATCATAAGCACATCGCAGAAGTAGATCTATCTAAACATATCAAAGAACTTAGAAAATAACATGTGAATACATCAAGACAAAGGACATAGCACATAACATAGTGTTTACATGGTTCACCCCCACCCTGGGGCTACGTCCACCAACTCTTCTTTATTGTCCTTAGTCAATTGGTTACAAGCACAAATCCTTCAAAACCTTTACTCCACATAGGATAGAAGATATGTGCAGCTCACTAGATCCTTCTTCCTTTCATTACAACACTAACACGTCTATAGTCTCGCACCAAGACTTGCACTCATCTCTACAATTCTTACACAGAATGCACAAAGCCCTGATAACACAGATCCAACTCTTGGCACTTATCCTACATCACATAGATATACTATTCGAATACTTCTTACATTGCCTATCCTTCTATTTACACATACAAAATAGGCCTAAACATGGGTAAACCCATGGGCCAACATTCCATTCCCATTACATATTCCCAAAAACCTAAAAAGGATCCAAAAGTGGGTTGAGATCCCATGATCTATGCTTCATCTTGCGCTCCTCCTTCGACAGGTTGTCAAAGTCCCAAAATAAGTCAACATGACCAAGAAACTCCTAAAACTTGGTCAAGGGTCAATAGGAACCTTGAATGATGCAGAAGCATCGCCAACATCAAGCGAGCCAGTGCGGAAGCCAAAAGATAGCTGGCAGGCGCCAGGACAAATTTTGAAATCACCTTGAAATTGATGCGCAATCTTAAATGAAGTCATTAAGAAAAGGCACACTTGTATAATGTAATTGGACCTTGAGCGATTTTCTCTCATCCTTAGTTGATAGAAGGCATTTAAAGTAGTTAATGCAAGTAGGTAGAATTCAATTCTAGATTAGACAATTTTAGAGCGCAAGAGGGAAATGGGATATAGACACCCTCATTGTGTATTGTAACATAATAGGAGAAGATCAGGAGCCTAATTGAAGAGCATGCAGAGAGCTGTGTAAGAGAACCCATGTACAAATATTTGGATTAATAGAAGAGGTTGATTCAAATTCATGGTTTTGTGTTTGTTCTCTGTGTATTTATGCTGAATGATATGCTCATGAATGTTTTCTTCCCGTTATACATTTTATTTATATGCTTTGTATATGATTTTCATGCTTGAGTTTGAAGTCTGAAATGAAGTAAGAATGAGTTTCAATTGTTTCTCTATCTGAACAAGGTTCCTGCAAGGAGTGCAGTTGAATTGTCCACAAGGAGTGTGTTGACATAGGGTTTAGATAGAGTCACTTTTGTTTCTCATTTGTTCTGAAGTGCAGACAGGCACAAGAGCCGTGCAAGGAGCGCGTAGGCTGAGGGGAGCTTCAGGGTTGCGAACCTGAGTGAACTTTTCAGGGACTGCTATTGCAGGCATGTGCAGAGTCGAAAGAATTTAGCACTGGGAAGTGTCTGAAGGTTGCCGCAAGGAGTGTGAGTAAGAGGTTTTTCTAAGAGGATGCAGAGTCATGGAAAAGCTCAGGAAGGATAAGGCCTTCGAAATTGTTGAAGGATAGCACAGGAAATTTGTGACTGGAGGTCTGTAAGAAGCGTCGTAAGTTTGCGCGTAGGTGAACAACTCTTCGTGGAAGAACACTTGGTCATTCGCAGAAATTGTTAAGGAATAATAGACGGTCGGTATTCTATGAGGAGAGTCCGCGAATTTTCGTGAGTCGTCAGATCTCACAGAGAAGCAGGGGAGATACGCCGAGTATTCCCAAATGATTCAAATCTCAGGAGGGGCAGGACTATAGATCCAAGCCATAAGGACTGTTGGATCGACCCGAGATTTCATATCAGAGTTTTGTGGGTCGAAGTCCCATAAACGCTGCAACGAGAATCATGAAATCACGACACGCGATATCTCGAAGGCTAAGAGAATAGTGGGGGGCCACAAGGGTCAGAGAGGTGGACAAGTGGCACACTGTTTCGGGGTTTCATGGCGAGAAGTCCTGAAACAATTACATCAGGATTCATGATATTGCGAACCCCGAAGTACCGATAGAGTGGAGGACCGTTGAATAGTCAACTCGCACATGCGTTGGATTTTTGGCATATCAGGAATCGAGAGTCGGGGATACGAGTTGTTCGACATCGTGAGTGCAAAAATCGTGATAGAGAAAACCCCGATAGGAAAAAGGTCAGCGTTGACTAGTTGTTGAGTTTCAGGGATTCGAGAGTCTGACGCTCGACCACTGACCTCGTGAAGTCGCGAAGTATGATCTTCCAATTTCAAAGAGGAGATCTCGTTGAAGATTTTGTTGTGGGTGCATAATTCCCGATAGGGAATTAGAAGAACGTTTAGAGTTCTTCGGGCTGTAAGGAAGAAAAGATCCTGTGAGAACGTGAATCGCCTGACTTGCAGGTTGAGAGGTAGTGGGCGCGTCGGCGTCACTGAAAAGACATGAACCCTAGGTCATTCAATACAAACTTAGGATATAATTATATAACCAAAAAATTGTTTTGTTGTCGTTGGTAGGAACAATAGAGGATTGAGTAGATGAGATATGTTGAAAAATAGTTACGAGATACATGGAAGGCGAAGAAGAAAGCAATGGGACACTAGAAGGGGATGTTGAGACCATGGAATCCCCAAAAAGTAGAGATCGAAATATGGCTAAGAACGAAAGATTTGGAGTTTGCACAGAAAGATAATAGAAACCCTAGGATAAAAACCCACAAATATCTTGAGAAATACATGTTTACTGATTTGCATGAAGTATTTTTCTGTGATTTTCAACACTTATTGCAATAGTGGGTACTAAGGCTGAAGAATAAACATGCAATGAACCAGATTCAACAGTTAGAGTGGACCCCAATACAGATTGAGAAGTTACAGCAGGCGAACGACAAATTCACCCAGGCAATAGAATTTTGTCTTGACAGTGTTGTGGCAGGCTTTATAATAGAGTTTGCAGTAGATACAACAAATTCATATAGCGCAACAAAGCAATGATTTCTATGAGGACCTTGAGGAAGGTACATTAGATCATTGTATATTTTTATCAAGATATTTCTATACATGAAGGTGTAATGACAATGGAGTCGAACAACTAAACTTCCCTACGTGCCTGGGGGAAAGGGGGAAGCACTAACAGAAAAAGGAGAAATGTAAGGAGGAAATGATAAAGGAAAGAAGGAGGAATAGTTGGGCCCAATCATGATGGATGAATACCAGATCAAGTGGATCATGGAGACAATTGGAAATACGTGTAGCAGAGTACCCTACCAAGACAAGGTGAATACCAAGAAG
>JASDQU010104649.1:347659-357893 GCA_032191745.1 Picea mariana | reverse complement strand
CAATCCCTGCAATTAGAATTCTCACAATGAAATTCAAATTGCCTAGTTTTCACATACTCATGAGCATATCCACTACATGTGTGATTCCATGAGTTCACTTCTCTCAAATCACAACTGATAGACAAACTGTCCCTTTCACTTGTTATCTCAACTAGGTGATGCAGGAGCATCGCCAACTCATCAAGTGAGCCAGCACATCAAGCGGAGATCAACTGGATAAACAAAAACCAAATTTTTGAAGTACTTTGGGATTGTAGCGCAAGTCTTTAATGAACCATTTACGATGGCGCATTTGTATATTGTATTGGACCTTGAGCCTTTAAGCTCTCGTCCTTTGGTATATAGAAGGCATTTAATCTAGTTAATGCTGGTAGATAGGATTTTAAGTCTAGATTTGATAGTTTAGAGTTCGAGAGGGAAAATGGATATAGACACCCTCATTGTGCATTGTAATATTATCAACCCAGGAGAAGAGAAGAGCAAGCAGAGAATATTGTATGAAGAACACCCATGTACAGACATTTGAATTAATAGAAGGAAGCTTTGATTCAAATTCATGGTTCATGTTGTTTTCTCTGTGTATTGATGTTATGCTCAGGAATGTTTGTTTTCTCGTTATGCATTTGCTTTGTATATGTTGTGCATGTGATTTCATGTTCCAACCTGAAGTCTAAAAGGGAGACAAAATGAGGTTCAATTGTTTCTCTATCTAAGCCAGGAGATTCCTGCAAAGTGTGCAGTTGAATACATCCGCAAGGAGTGCGTTGATGGAGGCTTAGGTGGTTTATCTCTTGTTCTCATTCACCCAGAAGTGGAAGTGGGTTGTTGAAGCCGAGCAAGGAGTGCGCAGGCTGAAGCAGAAGTCTCAGTTGTGAATCTGAGCAAAGGAAATCAAAGACTGTTGCTGTAGGAGTGCCCAAAGTCAAAGGGATTCAACACCAGGGAGTTGTTGCATGATTGTCGTGAGGAGCGCATGCAAGTCCCTCTGAAAGAATCAGAGTGGAAAAAAGCTCAGGAGGAATAGACCTTTGAACCCCACGAAGGCTAAGTGCAAGGAAGTTTCCGTTGGAAGTCGGAGGAAAAGTGTGCAGGTTGGCGAGCGAGAAAACGAGTCTCGTGGAGAGACAATTCTTTATTTCGCAGAATCCTCAAGGGGAGAATGGACGGACGAAATCTTTGGAAGAGATTTCACGAAGTTTCGAGAGCCATTGGATCTCCCAGAGGTGCAAGGTAGTTACAGCGCAGGCGTGGAAAGGATTCAAAGCTCAGGAGGGGAAGCAACATTGATCCAAGTCAGTCAGGGCCGTTGGAATGTTCACGAGATCACCTATCGGGACCTCGTGAGGAAAGTGTCCTAAGTTTGGTAAGGAGAGTCATGAGATTACAAGAAGTGATATCTCGACTACTCCGAGGATAGTGTGGATCCACAGGAGTTGGCAAGTGGACAGGTGGCACCTCGCATCTCGGGAACTCGTAAGTGGAAGGGTTGAGAAATTGGTGTTAAAAGTCATGAGGCGCGAGTATGTGAAGTGGTGAAGTGGCGAGAAGATTGGAGCCATCCATATGAGTAGGACAGGTGGAAGAGATCAAGATATCTCAAGAACTCGAGAGTTCGCAGAGTGAAGGCCCAAGTATTGGGTGTTCAAAGTCACGTGGCGCGAGTACGTGAAGCGGCGAAGTGGCGAGAGGATCAGGAGTGTCCATCTAAGTGGGACAGGTGGCAGAGATCGAGATATCTCACGAACTCGGGAGCTCGCAGGGTGAAAGCCCAAGTGTTGGGCATTCAAAGTCGCGAAGACGTGAGAAGTGAGAAGGTGAATAGCTGTTGGATCCAGATCGCGGGAGGATCGTTGGATCCACACGTGGGATTGTGCATCGGAGTCTCGTGAGAAAAAGCTCGAGAACTTGGTCACGGAAATTGTGAAGTCACGAGGGAGCGAGGTCGCGAGTTTCGGCATCTCGGATATCAGGAGTCGACATGGAAGTTATTCAACCTCGCGAGTAGCGAAGTCACGAGTGGTGAGATCGCGGTAGCACGGAAGACCTGATAGAAGTGACGGGTGTGGACGGGTCAAGTCACACGTGTGCATCGGAGTTTCGGTACCTCGGGTATCGGAGGTTGGAGAACCAAAAGTTTGGAATCGCGAGTAGCGAAGTCGCGATAGAGAGAAATCTTGAAATAAGAAAAGGGGAATTCAGCGTTGACTGACATATCAGATCTCAAGATCCGAGGGTGTAGCGCTCGACTATTGGACTCGTGAAGTCACGAGTTCCGATCCTCCGAGAAGTTAAGTAAGGGGATCACGTGACGATGAGAATCTGTGGGTAGGAAGATTCCCGGTAGGGAATTAGGAGAACCTTTGAGTTCTTCAGGCTGAGAAGAGAGGAAGGTCTTGTGTGAGAGGACGTGCCTGTGAGGGTGCGCACTGCATCAGAGTGGTATCAGAGCAAGAAAATGTCTTTGCTTTCTTTAGCAGAGAAGAAGAGAAAATTTCACCATGCTGCCAAGGAGAGAAAGACAATCACCCGATCCAGAGGATAGGGGAAACCAGAGAGGAAGAGGGAGACAAGCACAAAATCCAGAAATGGAGAGGCAGATACGTGATCTCTGAGTGAGATTAGAAGATATGGAAGCAGCGCAGAGACGCACAGCTAGTGTTGGAGATATGAGCGACTCCGAAGACGAAGTTGAAGTTGAACAACAACAAGAAGTTGCAGCCAAAGATGCAGCCAATGAGTGATTAATTAAAGCTATCGCCTGAATGAGTTCGAAAACAAATATGGACATCCCAACCTATGAAGGAAATCTGGATGCAGAAGAGCTACTGGATTGGATTCGATCTCTTGACACTTACTTCGATTATGAAGATATCAAAGAAGATAAGAAGGTTAGGCATGCTGTCACAAAATTGAAGGGACATGCAGCATTATGGTGGGACGAGCTTCAAGCAGATAGACGTTCCAAAGGTAAGAAAAAGATTAAAAGTTGGGATCGAATGATTGCAAAGATGAAGGCAAAGTTCATCCCAAGGGATTATCAAATCACACCATTCAAGAGAATGTAGAACCTGAGACAGAAGCTGATGACAGTGAAGGAGTATACTGAGGAATTCTACAAGCTAAATATCAGAGCAGGTCATCGGGAGAGAGATGATGAAAAGGTTTCCAGGTATATGAATGGCTTGAGATGTGATATCCAGGATGAGATGATTATGACGACCATCAGAACGGTGGAGGATACGTATCAGATGGCGTTGAAAGCTGAGGAAAAGCTAAGCCGTAAGCCAGGACAGCGAGGCCGAGGTAGGAGCCAGCCAAAAGGTAAGTCATTTTCCCAAGATAGGTTCCAGAAATCCAAGGACGACTGGAAAAAGCCTCAGACTAGAACAGAAAGAGGTGGAAGTTCACAGCGAGGCCAGCACGCTGAACAACGAAGGAAGCATATAGAACAGGGTGGAGGATACGCTGATAATAACACATTTCCTCGTACCAGAGGTAGAGGAAGAGGCAGAGGTGGAGTCATCTCATGCTTCACATGTGAGAAGAATGGACACAAGTCATTTGACTGTCTAGACAGGACGAAGGATGGAGGATAAGCTCACATCGCCGAGGCACAGAGGCGAGATGCTGAAGCAGAAGACACAGAAGACGGAAGGTTGTTGATGATGCGTAAAGTTCTCTTAATACCCGAGAAGGAGGTGGAGGACACAGCTCAAAGAAATAGACTTTTCAGAACCAAATGCAAGACTAAAGACAAGAAGTGCAAGGTTATCATGGATAGCAGTAGCATGGATAATCTCATTTCAACCGAGATGGTGGAGAAACTAGAGCTGGAGATGATTGATCACTCGAGTCCATACAAAGTTTCATGGCTACAGAAGGGACATCAGGTAAGTGTCACCAAACAGTGCTTAGTTGACATCAATATAGGAGGATACAATGATATAATTTTATGTGATGTTATTCCTATGGATGTATGTCATTTATTGCTAGGCAGACCATGGAAATATGACAGGAACGTAGTTCATGATGGTAAGATGAATACTTATACTTTGGAGAAGAATGGAAGAACACATATGCTACTTCCAATTAAAGATAAAAAAGTAAAAACAGAACCGAGAAATACTGTACTTCTCATGAGTGGGAAGGAACTTTTGGCGGAAGTAAAGAAGAAGGAAGATCCACAATTCTTTGTGGTCAGGAAACCAAAAATTGTTTTGACCAGCACAAGAGTGGATGATTTGTCGGAAGAAATTCAGGAACTGCTGGAAGAGTTCGCTGACATTGTGGTAGACGAATTACCTCATTCGTTGCCACCAATGAGGAGTGTGAGTCATCATATAGACCTCATACCAGGAGCCAGTTTGCCAAACAAAGCTGCGTACAGGTTGACGCCGCAGGAAAATGAAGAAGTTAAAAGGCAGGTACAGGAACTATTGGATAAAGGACTAATCAGGGAAAGTTTAAGTCCGTGTGTCATCCCAACGGTACTAAGTCCAAAGAAAGACGGAGGCTGGAGAATGTGCACTGATTCCAGAGCCATTAATAAGATAACCATCAGGTACAGGTTTTCATTGCCACGGATGGATGACTTCATGGACTGTTTAAGTGGAGCAAATTTTTTTTCAAAGATTGATTTGAAAAGGGGATACCATCAGATTCGCATGAGGGAAGGCAATGAGTGGAAGACAGCCTTCAAAACCAACGAAGGGTTATATGAATGGCTAGTCATGCCGTTTGGTTTGACAAATGCACCAAGTACCTTCATGAGGTTAATGAATGAAGTGCTAAAGGAATTCATCGGTAAGTTTGTCATTGTTTATTTGGATGACATCTTGATTTTCAGCAAAACAAAAGAAGAGCATCTAAAGCATTTAGCTGCAGTAATGAGGAAGCTACAGCAAGAGAAGCTGTTGATCAACATGAGGAAATATTCATTTATGAAGAAAAAACTCATTTACTTGGGGTTTGTCATATTAGCAAATGAATTGAAGATGGATCCAAGTAAAGTGGAGGTAATTAAAAATTGGCCATCACCGAGAAATATTTTCGAGGTGAGAAGTTTTCATGGACTGGCTAGTTTCTACCAAAAATTCATCCGGAATTTCAGTGGAATTAGCGCAGCGATGATGGAAACAGTCAAGAAAAGACATAAATCTTTTCATTGGACTGAAGAGGAAAAAAAGAGCTTCAATCTGTTGAAGCGGAAGATCACAGAACAACCGGTTTTGGTGTTGTCATATTTTACGAAGGTGTTCCAAGTGAAATGTGATGCAAGTGGCTTTTCCATAGGAGCGGTCTTGAGCCAGGAGGACAGACCAATTGCATATTTCAGCAGGAAGATGGATGAGGCAAAAGTGAAGTACTCCATGTATGACAAAGAATTTTATGCTATCATACAGGCGTTGAAGAAATGGAGGCATTACTTGATCCCGAAAGAATTTGTTTTATATAGTGATAATCATGCATTGCAGTTTGTGACTCAACAGGAGAAGTTGAATCAGAAACATGCTAAATGGGTAGAGTATATGCAAAATTTTACATTTGTAATTAAACACATTTCAGGTACTGCTAACAAAGTGGTTGATGCTTTGAGCAGGAAGTGTTTGTTGCTGCAGGAGTTCCGAGTCAAAACATTGGGTGAAAATCTTAGGGACATGTACATAAGAGATGTAGATTTTGCAGAGGCATATAAAGCAGCTGAGAATCCATTTCTCAGAGACAGAAGCCCTTGGATATATTACATGATCCAAAATGGGTTGTTGTTCAGAGGAAATCAGCTGTGCATTCGAATTGCTCCATAAGGGAGAATCTGTTAAAGGAGAAGCACAGTGGTGGATTAGCAGGGCATTTTGGACACGACAAGACATTTGCAAAAATGAGCAAAGCATACTTTTGGACAGGGATGCGGTCGGAAGTCAAAAAGTTTTTCGATAGATGTATAATTTTCCAGCATTCGAAGGGCTGGAAGCAGAATGCGGGATTCTATCAACCGTTACCCATACCCGAGAGGTCGTGGGATGAAATCAGCATGGACTTCGTATTGGGATTGCCTAGGATGAAAAGAGGACATGATTCGATCTTTGTAGTGGTTGACAGGTTTTCCAAAATGGCACATTTTATCCCATGCCAGAAGACCAACGATGCGACTCATATCGCAAATTTGTTCTTCAAAGAGTTCATTAGACTTCACGGGTTACCCAGAAGTATAGTATCGGACAGGGATACAAAATTCATTGGACATTTCTGGAGGACACTCTGGAAGAAGATGGGGACTAACTTGATGTTTAGTTCTTCCTATCATCCACAGATGGATGGGCAAACAGAGGTGGTAAATAGAAGTCTAGGAGACTTATTAAGAAGCCTGGTGACAGAGCACCACAACAGTTGGGACAATGTGTTGCCACAGACAGAGTTTGCTTACAACGATTCAGTGAACAAGAGCACAGGAAAAAGTCCATTTGAGATTGTATATGGTAGGTAGCCAAGAGGAGTTTCTGAACTAAGGGATTTAGAGCAAATAATAACCAAGAGCGCAAGCGCTAAAGAATTCGCAGAGGCGATGAAAGAACTTCATAACAGGGTGAAGGAGCGATTGCTGGAATCAAACCAAGAATATAAGCGTAGAGCCGATCAGCATCGGAGACAACTTCAGTTCAAAGTTGGTGATCTAGTTCTGGCACATCTGAGGAAGGAAAGGTTCCCAAGGGGAACATACAATAAGATAAAAATGAAGAAAATCGGACCATGCAGAGTCCTAAAGAAATTAGGAGAAAATGCTTATGAAATTGAGTTGCCAGGTGAGATCAGAATATCTTCGACATTCAATGTCTCAGAATTATATCCATATAAGACTGAGGAAGCAAGAGATGGAAGTGATGAACAACCAGAGGTCCAGTGGCAGAAGCAGATGCCGATTGCAGAAAAGCCACAGATGGAGCATATACTTGATAAGAGGGTGAGCAAAAAGACCAGACGAAAGAAATACTTCGAGTATCTAGTCAAATGGAAGAACTACCCAGTGGAAGATGCCAGCTGGGAAAGTGAAGCAGAGATTCAAAAGCATGGACAGACCGTGCAGGAGCTCATGGACAGGAGCCCATGAAAGTTTTCAAGCCGAGGAGTATGATGCAGGAGCATTGCCAACTCATCAAGCGAGCCAGCACATCAAGCGGAGATCAGTTGGATAAACAAAAACCAAATTTTTGAAGTACTTTGGGATTTTAGCGCAAGTCTTTAATGAACCATTTTAGCGCAAGTCTTTAATGAACACCCTTATTGTGCATTGTAATATTATCAACCCAGGAGAAGAGAAGAGCAAGTAGAGAATATTGTATGAAGAACACCCATGTATAGACATTTGAATTAATAGAAGGAAGCTTTGATTCAAATTCATGGTTCGTGTTGTTTTCTCTGTGTATTGATGTTATGCTCAGGAATGTTTGTTTTCTAGTTATGCATTTGCTTCGTATATGCTGTGCATGTGATTTCATGTTCCAACCTGAAGTCTGAAAGGGAGAGAAAATGAGGTTCAATTGTTTCTCTATCTAAGCCAGGAGATTCCTGCAAAGTGTGCAGTTGAATACATCCGCAAGGAGTGCATTGATGGAGGCTTAGGTGGTTTAACTCTTGTTCTCATTCACCCAGAAGTGGAAGTGGGTTGTTGAAGCCATGCAAGGAGTGCACAGGCTGAAGCAGAAGTCTCATTTGTGAATCTGAGCAAAGGAAATCAAAGACTGCTGCTGCAGGAGTGCCCAGAGTCGAAGGGATTCAACACTGGGGTGTTGTTGCATGATTTCCACGACGAGAGCATGCAAGTCCCTCTGAAAGAATCAGAGTGGAAAAAAGCTCAGGAGGAATAGACATTTGAACCCCCTGAAGGCTAAGTGCAGGGAAGTTGTCGTTGGAAGTCGGAGGAAAAGTGCACAGTTTGGCAAGCGAGCAAACGAGTCTCGTGGAGAGACACTTCTTTATTTCGTAGAATCCTCAAGGGGAGAACGGACAGATGAAATATTTGGAAGAGATTTAATGAAGTTCCAAGAGCTGTTGGATCTCCCAGAGGTGCAAGGTAGTTACAACGTAGGCGTGGAAAGGATTCAAAGCTCAGGAGGGGCAGCACTGTTGATCCAAGTCGGTCAGGGTCGTTGGATTTTTCACGAGATCGCCTATCGGGGCCTCGTGAGGAAAGTGTGCTAAGTTTGGTAAGGAGATTCGCGATATTACGAGAAGCGATATCTCGAATACTTCGAGGATAGTGTGGATCCACAGGAGTTGGCAAGTGGATAGGTGGCACCTCGCATCTTGGGAACTCGTAAGTGGAAGGGTTGAGAAATTGGTGTTAAAATTCGTGAGGCACGAGTACGTGAAGCGGTGAAGTGGCGAGAAGATTGGAGCCGTCCATCTGAGTAGGACAGGTGGCAGATATCAAGAGATCTCGCAAACTCAGGAGTTCGCAAAGTGAAGGCCCAAGTATTGGTTGTTCAAATTCGCGAGGCGCGAGTACGCGAAGAGGTGAAGTGGCGAGATGATCAGGAGCGTCCATCTGAGTGGGACAGGTGGTAGAGATCGAGAGATCTCGCGAACTCGGGAGCTCGCAGGGTGAAAGCCCAAGTGTTGGGCATTCGAAGTTGTGAAGACGCGAGAAGTGAGAAGGTGAATAGTCGTTGGATCCGGATCGCGGGAGGACTTTTGGATCCACACGTGGGAACGTGCATCGGAGTCTCGCGAGAAAATGCTCGAGAACTTGGTCACGAAAATCACGAAGTCGCGAGGGAGCGAGGTCATGAGTTTCAGCATCTCGGATATCGGGAGTCGACATGGAAGTTATTCAACCTCGCGAGTAGTGAAGTCACGAGTGGTGAGATCGCGGTAGTGCAAAAGACCCGATAGAAGTGATGGGTGTGGAAGGGTCAAGTCACACGTGCACATCGGAGTTTTGGTACCTCGGGTATCGGAGGTTGGAGAACCAAAATTTTGGAATCACGAGTAGCGAAGTCGCGATAGAGAGAAATCTCAAAAGAAGAAAAGGGGAAGTCAGCGTTGACTGACATATCGAATCTTGGGATCTGAGGGTGTAGCGCTCGAATGTTGGACTCGCGAAGTCGCGAGTTTCGATCCTTCGAGAAGTTAAGGAAGGGGATCGCGCGACGAAGAGAATCTGTGGGTAGGAAGATTCCTGGTAGGGAATTAGAAGAACCTTTGAGTTATTCAGGCCGAGAAGAGAGGAAGGTCCTGTGTGAGCGGACATGCCCATGAGGGTGTGCACTGTGTCACTAGGTCTCCACTGGATCTGACATGCATGTAGTTAACTGTGGTGAATCTTCAATCGCATGTGAGTTCACTGATTTTAATTAATTAATAATTAATTCACTGAACTCTCACTAGTGCAAGTTTAGTTACAACTAGTACAACTGAGATTAACTCACTTAACTACACTTATAATTCTGTTACAATGCCAAATCACTCAGTTATAAATGAGATAATAAATTAATATTTATTGTCCAATTTATTTAAGGGAAAAGTAAATTAGACACATGTTTCTTTTTGAATTTTCAACACTCCCTCTCAACAAGACAGGAATTATCCTTCACCCCAATCCTATCTCTATTATTCAAATTTGCTCCTGGTGAGCGCCTTCGTTAGAATGTCTTCATCCTGATCTTCCATAGGAATGTATTGAAGCAACATGATCTTCTGCTACACACAATCTTTGAGATGATGATACCAGATATCTATATGCTTAGATCTGTCATGAAACACAGGATTAATCGAGATTTTAATGCAACTCTGATTATCACAATAAATCACTATCAGATCTAAATGAGAACCAAACAAACCAACCAATATCTTTCTCATCTAGATAGCCTCACATGCATCTTGAATCGCTTCCATGTATTCCACTTCCATTGAACTAAGTGCCATGGATCTTTATTTCCGGTTTTACCAAGAAATAGTTGTAGATCCGATACTAAAGATCCCCCCTAATTTTCTCTTTCTGTGTGTTGGGCTGCTCACCCAATATGCATCCATGAAGCCATGCAACTTCACCTCATCTGTCTGTTTGTACCATAATCCATACTTAGATGTTCCCTTCAAATATCTCAGGACATGGTTACCTACCTTCCAAAAGAGTTTGGTAGGCTTAACCTGTTAGAAAAACAGGACCGCGGAGCAATAAAATAAAACAAATGCAGAAACAAAACACAGAAGACACACAATACAAGAGAGACACAGA
>JASDQU010104649.1:324870-335805 GCA_032191745.1 Picea mariana | reverse complement strand
CTAATATGTTACTAGAAATCATAACTCAAAATCCATTTCTATCCTATCGTGTTGAAGAAAAATTAACAAATGAATTTCACTTTGACTATGATCGAAGTAACCTTTGGATTATCAATTGTTGACACATCAATCATCATCTCTTACTTCTTTCATTTGTTAGATATGATGATGCTAGATCCATTTCCTAAGATGAAATAATCATTTCTTACTTCTTGCGTTTGTTCGATATGATATTGCTAGATCCATTTCCTAATATGAAGAATTAGTATCATGTATCTACTTCCCAACTTAGGGATTCATTAATGGAAGAGGGGTTAATACCTTTGAAGTTAATGTATTAACATTGGCTTCACCATTTTACTCAAGCATTGAAGGAGTTGTTGTATTTGAAGATACAAAGGTTGCATCTTGACAAGTCCTTATTGGATATATCCATTGATCTGTCGATTTTGCATCTTCTCAACAACTTAACTTTCAACCTTTTCCTTTAGATGATTTTTCCTCTAGGTGGGATGTTTCCACATAACCATGGTCAAAGAAAGATCTGCAATAGAACATAATAGGTTCTTAGTTTATCTTTAACAACCATATTTTAAGAACTTCTTATGTTCTATTGTAAAACTTGCTTCTATCTTTAGTGGCCAACTGTTAACACAATGTGTTGAAAGTTATTATTTCTTATGTGTGCATAAAAACGTATTTCGGTGGTAGTAGTGTAACTATAAATATTGGTTATTAGAGACATGAAGTTGAAAGTACAAAAATGATTACCTATAGTTGTTAATGTCAATAAACTCATTTTTTCAAAAAATACTAAACAATATGATTGAGAGTAGGTGTTCATTTGGATATGTTGTATTAGGTGTAACATTCCCACTATAATCATTGGTTTAATTAATTCTTAATGTAAATATAACGTGTGACTATGACCAAAATGATGCATATGCAAAATGTATTTATGAATGTCAATAATAAAAATGTGATGTTAGCTACTAAGGAGACATGGACAGAGAAGGGGGATGAATTAATCCTCAAGAGAGGGCAGGTTCTAAGAGAATAGTCAAGAGGGGTACAAAGGGGAAATACCCATGTCTATTAATTCCAGCCACATTCTTAAATTTTATTATGACTATATATTGAACTCTAGATTATGATTGAGTGTTCCTAAGGACAATAGTTGAATGCATGTAAGAGGGTGGGTGTAAGAAGTCACATATCATATTTATCGGGAGCATGGGGGATGAGTACAGTCATCTTGGGGAAGTGTGTGAGTCAAGAAAGAAATCCAAAGGAGAGGAAATCCATATTGGTAGCTACAACAATTTTGGACAGCCAAGTTTTTGGCATGAGAAACATGTAGAGAGCAAGGAAGGGAGCTTGAAGCTAGAGAATCCATGTAGGGAAAATTATAGAGCCTGCTAGAGAATACGTGGAGATTTTTGGAGCTGAAGTTTGAAGAGCCATGTTATGAGGCCTGAAGATTGAACTCCTGTGTGAGTTGCACTAAAAAAATAAGTGTTTGTTGTTGTTGCTGGTAGTTTTCTCAATAGTGAGTTCCCTTGAGTTCCCAACTGAGATATTATTGGTTACCCATGCTAGAGAGACCCTAATAAACTAATGGGATTGTAGAGGGAATGAATTCAGTGAAGGGGTGCATTCCTTGGGTTGGGTAGGTTGAGAGGAAGAGAGCTAGTAGCAAATTGAGATAGTTGTAGGAGAATTCCAGTGGGTTGTGAATTTTATGAGCTATGAGTGGACAATGAGAGACCACCCTCTTTTGCATATTACTAGTGTCATATCGGTGGTGACTTGCTGTTGATATTTATAAAAACAAGTCTATGGTTGTGTGGAACGTCCATCCCAAGAAACTAGTTGCACAACTGTTATAAAATATAAGTGTTTTATCTTGTTACTGTGTTATATTATGTGTTTAATTGTCGTGTTTTACTTTGAGTATGAGAACATATTTGTATGTTGTTGTAATGGAGTTTATTATATACATTTCATGTATGTTTTAGAATCTTGTAGATGCATTTAATTAATGGTAAAGAACAATAGTTAAATATGGTTGTAATTCGTAGCTAGAAGCTAAATGAAATCAATTAGCTGTAAATTTTTAGTTTTTATGAGTTTTTCACATGTAATGTTCTTCGACTGGGATAGGGGATATTATATTATGGTATTACATCTTTTGGTTCAAACACTAGGTTTATATGGGCCAACAACCAGTGAGAATTGGGAAAATTCACTGCTGCAGATTTCAATTTGTGCAATGTTTAGGAAATTGGTGAAAAATCGGAGAGAAATGTCCAAATTTGTGACGAAAATTTGAGTTTAAATGAATCAGAACTATTTAAACGGTTTAATGGAGTCGTTCTGTAGAGTTACAAAGATAAAACTAGACTTGGAAGGTTGATTTTCGTGTTTTAATGGATGCTAAAGAGCTTCAAGAAATTTTGTAAATCGATGGTCAAGATCATGTTTGATCTCAGGATCAATGACCCAGATTCACCTTGATAAATTTAAAAACCTATAATGTGTTGGTCATTTTACAGGTGAAGTGGGTGGATGACCAAGATTCATTTTCAACCATTTTGAAGTTGAAACATATCGATGATCGAGATTCATTTTCGATTATTTTGAAAATGGATCAAATCAATGGTATCGATTTATTTCCGGTCGTTAGGAGGTTAGTGGTTGATCAACGACTAAGATTTAATTTGGCATGTTTGCGTAGTGGAGAAAATTGATGGTCTAGATTCGTTTTGGTCATTTGGTAGTTGGAACCAATCAGTGGTCAAGATCATCTTGGCTTGGAGACCTACAACCAAGATTCACCATGAGCTTAGTAAAAAACATTCTAGGTGCTAGAGTTGGACAAAGGAAATCACCGAGGGTTGATGATCGTGTTAGCTATATTCAACAAAGTGTTTTAAGTCACCAATGGAAATCATTGATGGGTGATGGGTATATGGTCAGGAATCAGTCAATTCGACGAATTGATTCGATCATGTAATAGAAATTTTAAATGGTCGATGGGTCGATGGCCAAGCGTCAACCAATTCAGTGAGGTGTTCGGGACATGCAAGTGAAACGATCAATGACCGATGAAGGAAAGAGGGTGATGATGTGTCATTCCATGCAATCAACTTTTTTGTGCCACATTATCCAAGTTGACACCTCAAGATGATGTGTCATTCCCCATCAACATCCATGTTTCATTCCACGTCGATAGTTTCCACATCATCCCATAAGTGGCCGATGGATGATGGTCGGGTTGGCCTAATTGGGGAATTTTTTTTGTCAGTCAATGGGGATGGCCAACAACTGATGATCGATGGTTGGGTTGACCAGTTTAGTGATGTGTTACAAGTGGTTTCCAAGAGAAATTATCGATGACCAATGGGTCGATGATTGGGCTTCAGCCGAATTAGTGAGGAGTTTCATTCACTAATTAAAATCCCCAATGATCGATGCTAAATGGTCAGGTCGATCGGTTTAGCATTGTGTTGTGAATCAGTTGTCAAGGGAAAGGATCTATGGCTAATAGTGGGGTTGGTAGTATGGGAAAAATGTTGCGTGCATCCAAAGGAAAGTGTCGATCATTGATTATTGATGGAGCTTAGATCAACATATCATATTTCACCCAATTTGAGATCAATGTCTCATATTTAAGGGGTTTTTATAACAACAAAACAATCAATTTTATATGATATTTTTTTTTCGGGTTTTTGAAGGCCATGAACTTGTAGAGCATTTTTGAGGCCCTAAAAACTATTTTTAGCCAACCAAAACCCATGAGAATAAATATTTAGTCACTTTGTCTCTGCAGCCTAAACAAAAGAACTCGGAGAGAGCCATCCAATGAGCTACTCTAGGAACAAAACAAATCTCGTATGAGAAAGTTACATCCAAAACAATAAGGATACAATTTTGGCACAAATTTACTTCCAAAGGGCATAATGCCTTGCTCAAATGTTTGTTTGGAGCTCAAGAGAAGTCTATGGCAATTTTATGAAACATTGAACACAACAATGGAGCCATATTTAGAATCTGGGTATGTAAAAATGTGCAAGAAGAGAAAGAAGCCACAAGTGCATATGGGGATAAATTGGTTAAAACAACCTATACTTCTCTGGACCATAACTTTTAGCTCAGAGCTCATATTTGAGAAACAAAATAGTTGTTGGAAAGGTATTGAGGAGTAGAAGTGATATATCCACCCACAATTTTGATTTGGGCATTTAAATTTCTTAGAAAGTGATAAAGAGATTTATTTAGTAGTAAAAAAGTGGAAATTGCAACATGTAAATGGTGTAACTTCTCGCTCAGAACTTAGGTTGAGGCATGAGTGCAACTGTTGAAAAGTTGTTTCAAAAAGGAATATGTTGAAGGAATCATGTTTTCGAATTGATCCATTGTGTTATTAATAAATTGAATATAAGAATAACTTGTATTCTAATTGATGAAATGTTTTATGCTATGCATGTTCTAACATAAATTATTACATGCACATTTCTTACAGAATTAGAGGTACATGAAAGAAAATTTGGTTCGTAATGAGGACTAGATTTATGGAATATGATCAGGGATATTACAAACATGAGGAAGAGATCATAGGTATGAATTTCAACATGGAGAATTCTAATACATAGTCAAATGGGAGAAGAGACAAGTAGGATCTTGTAACTATGAGAAGTCTGCATAGAGAAGTGCAGAGCTATAGATATGATAATGAAATAATTATGAGGCTCAGGAAGAGATACTTCAAAGTTTTAATATGTTGCATAAGAGGGTGAACAAAGACTCTGGAACCAAGAAAGAAACTAGTGCTATACAAGTGGAAACATCCATATCCCATAGCAATAGGATGATCATAGAAATGACATGAAAGAAAGTAGCATGAGTAGGCACCATCATTTTCCAAGGAAATACACTAGAATAACTCATGCAAGTTCAGGGCTGGGGAGAAATTGTTAGCACATAGTTCTAAGACCCTATGTTCAAGTTATCTAACTAACAAACCATGTAGACACCAACCCTTTCAACATCACCTGCATGCAAGTGAAGTCTCACCCGAGGAATCTATTAGGGATGCAGGAACCAATTTTATGCATGGATGAGGGGATGTGAGGCCATTAGAATGCTTGTTCCTACTTATCTACCTTGTGCATCATATTATTTATCCATTTTCCCTTGATTAATTATTAACCTTTAATGATGCAGTGTCATTGTGACATAGATTGCAACATAAAATATTCAATGTAGCATTCATCTTTATTGCACATTAATCGTCTACTACATAGATCTAGATCTAGTTATGCATAATTACAACATTCATGAACCATCACATAAAAATACATTCAAGCATCGAGTTTTAACATGTTTCACCCAAACTTTGGGCTACATCCACAATGAATGGCTTATTTATTATTCTTTCTGCAATTTATCTCAGACTTGCGTATTGTCCTTAGAATAGATATATCATATTATCCTTCCCCATCTTTCCTATCCTCTCTGCAATGAAATCCTCTCTCTGCAAACTCTCCCTAAACCTTCAGACATAGACTCCCTCTCATTCTCAATCTATTCTCTCACTCTTGGTGAACCCCAATCTTCCCAACCCATTACATATTTGTACATAGAATTTATGGATCAAAAACCTATTCTTTTATCCCAAAACCCTATGAAAACTCCTTGTTCGAGCGTGCTTTTCCTATCTTTTCACCTCCATGTTTTTTTTACACTCCCGACCAATGTTCCTCCTACTTTTTCATGTCTACCTTCTTTTTCATGCCTATATTATTTTGCACAAGTCCTGATTCTTTGTTATTCAAACATCCTATACAACAAGTTCCCAACACTCACCCATGGTTCATCCTGAGCCACTTAGTCCTGCTGTGTCATGCCCCTCCATGCTTCCATGAAATTTTGGGAGATTTCCTTTGCCGTCACGATTTCTTTCTTGACTTCCACTTCTTGTTCCAAAATTTCCTCTATGACCTATGTAGTCAGGGTCATGAGTTTCTCTTCACTGTTGTGCACTACCTACTTTACCTTTCCATGCATAGCTACCAATTCCCCTATTACCCTTAATGTTTTTTCTTGCAGCAGTACTAATTGTTGTAGGAGAATTTGGTGGTGGTCCCTTATCTTTTCTATTTCATTGTATGGTTTCCTTTGTTCTAGAATGGCAGTCATGCACTCTGCTAGTGGCATCATACTTATGTTCTCCAAATTATTCTGTGATTTTTCCTATGCATCCCTTAGTCTATCTTCCACAACCTTCATCTTTGGATCCTCCATCAGGTTTGTCCAAATCTGTGTACTTTTCTCACATATATCTTCTCGTTTCTCATCCAACTTATTAATATTTTCTATTGTAGTCATAGTATTTCTTTATCTTTGTTCATTTTCCTCTGGTGGTGTCCATGGCATGCTGCCCTATTCCAAGTATTCGATCCTAGTGGAAAATGCTTTAATAAATTTCTTGATGTTTAAGACTTGTTTTTCAAGTTTAGATTATACGACCATCGACATTTCTAGAATATCCTTGTAGATTTTTTGGATGAACTGTTGTGTTCTTTCTTCCTTCTTTTCATCCTCATCCTTCTTCAATACTCTCTCAACCTTCTCCTCAGCCTCACTCTTCTCCTTCAATATCCTTCCAGTATTTTCCTCAACCTTTCTCTTCTCCTTTAATATCATGTCATTTTTTTCCTAGGCCGTGATCTTCTCCTGTAATGTGGTTGTATACTCTTGTTGAAGATATATCTTCTCTTCTGCTACCTTTTCCAATTTGGTTGATGTTGAATCTACATGAAACTTTATCTTCTGCACAATACCGATGTGAAACTCTTGTAACACTATTGTGGGAATCCGTCAAACGATTAAGTCTAGGTGACTTAGTCATTGTACCTACTCTTGCATCTCAAGTGTTGGGAACTCAATCACATATAATGAGATATTCAACACTCTATGCCCTGTTTTCATCTGTGAAAAGTAAGAGATTGTTTCCCCTACCTCCCCAGGTGGGATTTTTTATGGTCCTTCATCGGATCGTTGCTCTGGTGTTATCCTTTTTACTTCCAAAGGATATTGTAATTTTGTTAACTGTCCCTTCACTTGTTAGTGAAGTTCCTCTTGTTAGCATGATGCTTTATCAACTGCTTATTTTGTGACATCTCTCACTTGATAACTGATTTGGTCAATGTCATCATCTGTTAGAGTATAATTATCTAGTACTTTGTGGGATTTCCTCTTCTTTCACAGAGATTTTCTTAGCCCATTACCCTTGTATTTCCTTTTCTCTTCCACTGGTGGGTCTATTTCTTTCACGTCTTCTGCATCTGTTACAGATTATTTTCATCATCCCTATGACCATTAATGATGTAAACCTATCTATTTTCTTTCAAAGGGATTGGTGGCCTGAATTCCTGAAGAAAGAAGGGATAAGAACTTTTCCTGAGAGAAGAAGTTGTATTTTCCTTTGTAAAAACCCTATTAAGTAAGATAACCATAGGTTGCACTATATGTAGGGTGCATCGATGAATTACCACCATACCCTTCCTTAAAGATAGACTATGACCTCGTCGCAGGCTGCATTATAGCTAGAGTGCAATGATTTCTGTACGTGGGAAAAAGGAGCATCTTCTCGATTCTTCTAGAAGGAGAAGATTCTATGGTGAGGTGGCATCCAAACGATTTGGATCTTACTCGCTTTCATTATTTAGTGGGATCATCCTAACCTCCTCACCTTATCCTCTTCAGCTTATAAAAAGAGAGGAGCTCTCATGGAGAAAGTTAGCTTGGGTTTTGTAGCTTGGATTCTTTGGAGCTTGTATATTGGCTTTGGGATTTGCTTTTTCAAGATAGATTGTGAGTAGCTATCAAATCAATATTCTCAGAATACGTGGATTAGAAGTGTGTGGGAAGAAAGGAACCGTTGGAAGGAACCTGACAACATCAAGGCATCTAGTTGTATATTTCTTCCATATTCTCTAATACAGATATACTTTTCTTTCCTATATGAATGTTATTTGTTCATATTGTATGATTCCTTGATCATGTACATAGTTTCCTTGATGTCGGGTCTTTGATATTTAAAATGTATGTTCTAGATACATTTCTATATTGATAATTCAAATCCAAGGAAAGAGTAGTGTACTGCCTTTTTTTGTTCTAGTTTCATAGTGAAGCTAGGGGGATTTATTTTTGTCCACACTTAACAATTAGCCCGATAAAAAAAATTGGCTTGTGACATTTCTGCAGGCTACACTATAGCCAGGGTGTGGCAGCATTGAAAGACTGAGAAAAGGTCAAAGTTCACGAAATTTATAGAAGGGATATTCTAGAATATGAGGTGGCATCAGTATGGTTGGGATCCTACTCACTTCTCTGATTTGGTGGGATCATCCTAATCTCTTTAACCATCTCTCTTTCTCCTATATAATGATGGATTTTTCATGGAAAAGGTTAAGAAAGATCAAGCATGGAATTAATGAAGGAATAGGATGAGAATTGTTTGAGGGATTCTATTTCAATTGATGCTTCAGGTCTTCATTGATCCATAAAGTTATTGTAGATATTCTTCATGCAATTTTGGAGCAAGTGTGTGTGTTGGAGCAAAGGGCCACTGAAAGGGAACCTTGCAACATCAAGGTGGTTTTGTTGTATCTTCCACTTTTACTTAATATGATAGAGTGGCATGTTTCCTTCCCATAAAATCATTCTCATTTTATTACATGACTCCTTGATCACATGTATAAGCTTTCATTGAATATACTATTATTGCTTTCACTTTGGTTGGTTTGTGTCATTGCAGATTCGATATCACAAGAGCAACGGAGCGAAGTGAGGACAACAAAGATATAAGGAAGTTATATTCAAAGGTATTTCACTCATCTCTTATTTGTTAGTAAATTCAATGTTTAGAGATTAGGGAAAGAGTCATATATTGTCTTGTTTTGTTCTAGATCTAGGTGGATCTAGGGAGATCATTTTATGTCTACATTCACCGATTTATCCAATAACAACGTCTCTTCCCTGGTCATCATCATGTCCATTACCTTGTTCATCTACTTCAATGTTATGGTGTTTCGTCTTTGTTTTGTCTGTGGGGACCTTCCAATATGGATCCCAATCCTGCATGATCAGGTGGATATCTTCCTCCATGATCTTATACTTCGTATGGAACCATTCCTCTCTAGGGTCCTTCTTTTCCTATACATAGATATGATGTCAGTCTACCCTGAACCACACAATCGGGGTGTATGTCTCTACCAATTGCGGTGAAATGCGTGGTGTTTTCTTGATGAAATGCTAAATCCTTTCTTTGTATAGGAAGAAATCAACATTAATGTCAACTTTTATTATTCTGTTAGTTGTGTACCAGAAGTTTTGGTACTTAGCTACCAAACATGGTTTACCTCTAAGTCCCAAGAGTTGCACATCCTCCGACTCTTATCATGCTACAGACATAATTAGAACTAGCAGCCATGGATAATGGAACTCCATTCCCCTATCATGTGATTATGTGTAGTTGAGGAGGAATTGGTTCAATAAGTAAGGTGCCAATCTCATTGAGACCCCTTTGATGCACTTCTCCGTCACAAATATCACTTTCACTAGCACTTGGTCTTTTCTGCATTTCCTTAGTAACTTGAATGATAAGGCCTATTTTGTAAACCTTACTGGTGGGTCCCATATGCTCGACACATCCAACCTATGCACACCTATGACTGTGTAAAATATTTTTGTCATTGTCTTTGACATAGTCCTATCAATTTTCTTTCTTGCAAACAACAAGTTTGGATCTTGTCCCTATGTTGGTAAGCCTTTGATCCTTGCAATCAGGTTTGTATCTATCGAGATTGGCATGTCCAGCCATAAATATCCTCCATGCACACAAGTTAATAGAAACTTGATACATGCATTCACCTTGTTGCTCCAACCAAATTGTGGATTGTTGAACATGTTTAGTATGATTGCTCGTGCCAATCTTGTTTCCCATACCTTTGGCATAAGTATGCTCTGGTTCTTTTTTGGATCTATCCTTAATTACAAGTAGTGTTTTGGTGCAAGTTTATGGAAATTCTTCTTGTCTGTAATATCATGGTCTGCATATTCAAGTTGTGGCACCCTCCCTAGCATGTATTTGTCCATGATGACCCCATATGGGATGTCCGGAGTCACCAATTCATAGTAGGGAGTCTTCCATAATATCACCGGTTGGGAATCATACTTCCTTGGTATATTGTAGTCTTAGGGAAACCTTGGCTCTGATGATGATACTCCTGGTTTCTCCTCAAACTTTGGTTCTATTGGTTTCACTCTTGTTTGAGTCTTCTTTCTCATGGTCACTATTTCTTTTGGTGGTGCCATGTCTATAAATGGTTACTAGCGTCAACTGCTTCAAATCTGGGTTTTTTCTCATCTTTGCAATACACTTCTCATCTCTGCAATATAGTTCTCGACTCTCTCTTACTCACATGAAACTATAAGTAACAATAACCAATACTTGTCCGCCCTTCACGGATTTTGTGCCCCTTCGCCAGTTGTCCATGTCCCTTCATGCATGAATTAAATTTCTCATCCTCTAGTGATGTAATTAATGCTTGACTTAATGTTTTTTTTATTTCCATATATTCCATTGGATTTGTACCTCATACTTCTAGTCTATCATGATCTTCGGTGGATATGTCCATTTATGGCTACACATCATCTTTATGACTTGTCATTAACTCTCTTTAATCGTCGTTTCCACCCTTTTAATGCATTTAACGGTCATTATAATCCTATTAGACATATTTTTCTATGTGTACCTAATTATCATCCCTTTATTTCTTTTGTCTGTGGAACACTCACTTTTTCTACACGGGCTATGTCCTCCTTTTGGTTTTCTTTTTATTTCTTTTTCCACTTTTTTTTTTATTT
>JASDQU010104649.1:292736-305625 GCA_032191745.1 Picea mariana | reverse complement strand
TTGTTGTCAATTAAGGATAAAGAGGTGAAAACAGAAATGAGCAACATTGTACTTCTCATGGGTGGGAAGGAATTTTTTGATGAGGTTAAGAAAAAGGAAGACACAATTTATTGTGGTTAGAAAGCCCAGAATTGTTTTGACCAGTACGAGGATAGATGATTCACCAGAAGAAATCCAGCAGTTTTTGGGAGAGTTTGGTGATATAGTAGTGGACAAACTACCTTGTTCGTTGCCACCTATCAGGAGTATAAGTCATCATATCGATCTTATACCTAGAGCCAGTTTGTCGAACAAAGCCACATATAGGTTGATGCCACAGGAAAATGAAGAAGTTAAGAGACGGGTCAAGAACTTAATGGATAAAGGATTGATTTGAGAAAGCTTGAGTCCATGCGCTATTCCGACAGTGTGATGCAGGAGCATCGCCAATGTCAAGTGAGCGTGGGGCAAGTGCCAATACATTTTAGACACATGATAAATTATTTTAAAACTTTTGAAGATAAATGCACCAAAACGTAAATGTAACAGTTAAGGAGAGGCATACTTATAGATTGTAAAGGACCTTGAGCGATCCGCTCTCCTCCATAGTAGGTAGAAGGAATTTATGTTAGTAGGTAGCTTTGAATTCTAAAAGTTGACAGTTTTAGGAGTGGAGGGAAAACGGATATAGACACCCTCATTGTGTAATTGTAACATAGAAGGAGGATGCCAATTGAGAATAGAGTAGTGAAGAACATTACCAAGAGAAAGAAAAGAGAGCATACAGAGCTGGAACAGAGAAACTGTAATTGAAAAACACCCATGTACAGAGATTAAGTTAATAGAAGAAGTCTTAATTCAGATTCATGGCGTTGTAGTTGTTTCTTGTATGTGTATGTTGAATGGTATGTTCATAATTTTACTCTTTCCATTATACATTTTCTTTCTATGCTGTGTATGGATGATTCTTGTTAAATGTTTGAAGTCTGAGAGAGAAAGAGTTATGAAATGAGTTTCAATTGTTTCTCTATCTGAGCGAGGATTCCTGCAAGGAGTGCAGTTGAATTGTCCGCAAGGAGTGCGTTGACAAAAGGGTTCATAGGTTTGTCTCTAAAAGCTCAGATAGATTAGCTTTTGTTCTCATTCCCTCAAAGGTGCAGTTAGGCACAGGAGTTGTGCAATGTGTGCACAGACCAAGCTTGAATCCAGGGTTTGAAACTTGAGAAGCTATTGAAGGATTTGTCGCTGCAAGGAGTGCGCAGATTTAAAGGAGTTCAACACCGAAGTGATTGAGAGTTGCTGCAAGGAATGCGTGCAGGAGGTTCTTGAAAGGTTTGAAGTCGTGGAAGACGTCAGAAGGATTCGTACCTGCTAAGTCATCGAAGGGAAGAGANTGTGTGCATAGACCAAGCTTGAATCTAGAGTTTGAAACCTAAGAAGCTATTGAACGATTTGTCGCTACAAGGAGTGCGTGGAGTTAAAGGAGTTCATCACCGAAGTGATTGAGGGTTTCCGCAAGGAATGCGTGTAGGAGGTTCTTGAAAGGCTAGAAGTCATGGAAGACCCCCAAAGGATTCGAACCTACTAAGTCATCGAAGGGAAGAGATGAACGATAAGTTTTTTTTATAGAGCATTAGCAAAATCCTGCCAACCGTCTGATCTGATAGAGAAGCAAGGAGGTTACGGTTGTTTCTAGAGTTTCAAGCTCAAAAGATCGTGAGACGTTGGATCCTCACCTAGTTTCCCGTCATCCGTAGGATCTGACTGGAGTTTCATGAGGGTTAAACTCTCACAGGTAGAGTGAAGGTCCTGAAAGGTGTCGGGATATCGAAACTTCGAAATTCAGGACTTCGGGAGTCTAGAGGATAGGAGATCGGGTCACTTCATAGTGGAAACCCTGATCTTGATCTAGACCATCCATCGGTTGGAGCACATGGTGGAGATCGGAAGCCATTGGCATTTCGGGATTCGGCGTTTCATGAATCCTAAAGATAGGAAGCACACACATTTCAGAACCGCGAAGTCTGAAACCCCGATAAGGTGGAAAGATTCAGCGGTACTAACAATCGCTCACCGACAGAAGATCGGAAGAGCGATTGTTAGNCATATAGGAGGTCGGTAATTGAAACTTCGAGAGTTCCGAGGGAAAGAACCCATAATCATTTTAGTTCCCAAAACCACAAAGTGACGAGGACCGTCCATCTCTAGGGGGCACATGGCAACAATCTAGGTCTTCGAAGGAAAATCCCAAAAGGGAGACCATTTCAGGAAATTGGGATTTGGAGGATTAGGAATCCTGAGGACAAAGGGATCCATGCGTTTTGGCATTCGAAATCCCAAAATCACGAAAGACTTAGGACTGCAATCATATGGAATAGTGGTCACATGGACCAAAAGGTAGCCACGGAGACTAACTGCTATTGAAGCCGTTCCAGCATTTTGGGATATCGGAGATTAGGGAATCGAGAAGGCTAAGGTACTCGACAACAGTGATTGTGAATCCCCAAAACCCAAAATTTTGGTTGGGAAGAGATCAGGTATGCGCAGAAGTTGTGACAGAGGGAAAAGGAAGGAACTATGAATTGGGTTTTTAATAGAGATTCTAGTGAGGAATCGAAAGATCCACTTTGGTTTGAAGGCGAGGTTAGAACGATCCGTTAATACCAGGAGGTCAGCACAAAATCTTTGTCGAGGAAAAAGGTGATGTCTGCATCACGTAATAATGGTGTATTGTGTTAATTAATGATAATGGAACCCTCAGCGTACAGTTCTCATATATTTCACTCAATCCTAGGATGCAAACACATGAGTATTGTATCCACCCATTAAGACTATCTCGGGTGAGTCTACGTAGTTCACCCTATGCGTTGTGTTGCCTTCCGGTTTACCAGGAGAGCCAATATTTTTAGAGGCTTTGTTGGAACCGTGAATAGACATGAACCCTGGTTCAATCAATACAAAATCAGACATGATATAATTATATAACCAACACTCCCCAACAACGGTGCCAAAAATGTCGAGTGAAATATATACCATCTAATTCAACACTAAATTGTCAACCCGAGGCTCGTAGGCTTCGAGGTGACAACACTGTATGTCCAGGTCTATAGCTCTAATATAGCCTAGCCTCACCTAATCTAATGCCAATAAACTCAAATAATGAAGATCTTTAAGAAATTATAAAACTATGAACTATTTGACCTAAGTAGGTTTAAACAATATAGGACTATGAACTGTTTAATCTATCTCTAAATAAGAAAATAACAAGTAATCTATTTCAAAGCTATTTATTTTATTCAATCTCCCTTTCAATAAGAAAACAACAAGTAATCTATTTATGAGTTATTTGATCTATCTACCTCTGAATGAATGAGCAAGTAAGCAAGTAAGCAATTAATCTATCAAAATTATCTTGACAAGTGAACTTTATTCTTAAAGAAACTCACAAATATTTCTATTCTGCAAAGAATAAACATTAATCTACCTAACTAAAAGAATGAGTGTTGTGACAGTATTCAAATGTGATGATTGTGTCTTCGGTGGCGAATGACATCATGATGGCATGTAACTACCAATGACACTTCAAGTTGAATTAAATCAATGCTAACTTCTACAGAGAAATGTAAAGTATAGATAAGGCAGACTATGGAAAGTTTTGCCATCATAAAAGTAACACTAGATGTTCTTGGAATCCATGTGGTCTTTAAACATTGTGAAAAAAAGATTCAACATCAATTATTGACTTTATCATACAATTGCTGGAAAGTACCCTATTCAAAATCACTAACTCAAACAGAGCTATAAACTCATAATTAAAACTTAATAAAAAATCCTAATTCAAATTCATAACCAAGACACCATTTTAAAATGATTTGTATGGAATCAATAATTTCTACTGACCTATAAACTTATAACTAATGCTAATTAGAACTCACAACTTAAATTCATAACTAGGATTTCATTAAAATCCATAACCTAAAGTTAACTAAGCTATCATTAAAAATTATACTCAAAATCAACTAAGATGTTACTAGAAATCATAACTCAAAATCCATTTCTATCCTATCCTGTTGAAGAAAAATTAACAAATGAATTTCACTTTGACTATGATCGAAGTAACCTTTGGATTATCAATTTTTGACACATCAATCATCATCTCTTACTTCTTTCATTTGTTAGATATTATGATGCTGGATCCATTTCCTAAGATGAAATAATCATTTCTTAATTCTTGCATTTGTTCGATATGATATTGCTAGATCCATTTCCTAATATGAAGAATTAGTATCATGTATCTACTTCCCAACTTAGGGATTCATTAATGGAAGAGGAGTTAATACCTTTGAAGTTAATGTATTAATATTGGCTTCACCATTTTACTCAAGCATTGAAGGATTTTTTGTATTTGAAGATACAAAGGTTGCATCTTGACAAGTCCTTATTGGATATATCCATTGATATGTCAATTTTTCATCTTCTCAACAACTTAACTTTCAACCTTTTCCTTTAGATGATTTTTCCTCTAGGTGGGATGTTTCCACATAACCATGGTCAAATAAAGATCTGCAATAGAACATAATAGGTTCTTAGTTTATCTTTAACAACCATATTTTAAGAACTTCTTATGTTGTATTGTAAGACTTGCTTCTATCTTTAGTGGCCAACTGCTAACACAATGTGTTGAAAGTTATTATTTCTTATGTATGCATAAAAACGTATTTCGGTGGTAGTAGTGTAACTATAAATATTGGTTATTAGAGACATGAAGTTGAAAGTACAAAAATGATTACCTATAGTTGTTAATGTCAATAAATTCATATTTTCAAAAAATACTAAATAATATGATTGAGAGTAGGTGTTCATTTGGATATGTTGCATTAGGTGTAACATTCCCACTATAATCATTGGTTTAATTAATGCTTAATGTAAATATAACGTGTGACTATGACCAAATTGATGCATATGCAAAATGTATTTATGAATGTCAATAATAAAAATGTGATGTCATCTACTAACGAGACATGGACAGAGATGGGGGATGAATTAATCCTCGAGAGAGGGTAGGTTCTAAGAGAATAGTCAAGAGGGGTACAAAGGGGAAATACCCATGTCTATTAATTCCAGCCACATTCTTAAATTTTATTATGACTATATATTGAACTCTAGATTATGATTGAGTGTTCCTAAGGACAATAGTTGAATGCATGTAAGAGGGTGGGTGTAAGAAGTCACATATCATATTTATTGGGAGCATGGGGGATGAGTACAATCATCTTGGGGAAGTGTGTGAGTCAAGAAATAAATCCAAAGGAGAGGAAATCCATATTGGTAGCTACAACAGTTTTGGACAGCCAAGTTTTTGGCATGAGAAACATGTAGAGAGCAAGGAAGGGAGCTTGAAGCTAGAGAATCCATGGAGGGAAAATTATAGAGCTTGCTAGAGCATACGTGGAGATTTTTGGAGCTGAAGTTTGAAGAGCCATGTTATGAGGCCTGAAGATTGAACTCTTGTGTGAGTTGCACTAAAAAAATAAGTGTTTGTTATTGTTGTTGGTAATTTTCCCAACAGTGAGTTCCCTTGAGTTCCCAACTGAGATATTATTGGTTAACCATGCTAGAGATACCCTAATAAACTAATGGGATTCTAGAGGGACTGAATTCAGTGAAGGGGTGCATTCCTTGGGTTGGGTAGGTCGAGAGGAAGAGAGCTAGTAGCAAATTGAGATAGTTGTAGGAGAATTCCAGTGGGTTGGGAGTTTTATGAGCTATGAGTGGAAAATGAGAGACCACCCTCTTTTTCATATTACTAGTGTCATATCGGTGGTGACTTGTTGTTGATATTTATAAAAACAAGTCTATGGTTGTGTGGAACGTCCATCCCAAGAAACTAGTTGCACAACTGTTATAAAATATAAGTGTTTTATCTTGTTACTGTGTTATATTATGTGTTTAATTGTTGTGTTTGACTTTGAGTATGAGAACATATTTGTATGTTGTTGTAATGGAGTTTATTATATACATTTCATGTATGTTTTAGAATCTTGTAGATGCATTTAATTAATGGTAAAGAACAATAGTTAAATATGGTTGTAATTCGTAGCTAGAAGCTACATGAAATCAATTAGCTGTAAATTTTTATTTTTCATGAGTTTTTCACATGTAATGTTCTTCGACTGGGATAGGGGATATTATATTATGGTATTACATCTTTTGGTTCAAACACTAGGCTTCTATGGGCCAACAACCAGTGAGAATTGGGAAAATTCACTGCTGCAGATCTCGATTTGTGCAAAGTTTAGAAAATTGGTGAAAAATCAGAGAGAAATGTCCAAATTTGTGACACAAATTTGAGTTTAAATGAATCAGAACTATTTAAATGGTTTAATGGAGTCATTCTGCAGAGTTGCAAAGATAAAACTAGACTTGGAAGGTTGATTTTCGTGTTTTAATGGATGCTAAAGAGCTTCAAGAAATTTGGTAAATCGATGGTCAAGATCGTGTTTGATCTCAGGATCAACGACCCAGATTCACCTTGATAAATTTAAAAACCTATAATGTGTTGGTCATTTTAAAGGTGAAGTGGATGGATGACCAAGATTCATTTTCAACAATTTTGAAGTTGAAACATATCGACGACCGAGATTCATTTTCGATTATTTTGAAAATGGATCAAATCAATGGTCTCGATTTATTTTCGGTCGTTAGGAGGTTGGTGGTTGATCAACGACTAAGATTCAATTTGGCAGGTTTGTGTAGTGGAGAAAATTGATGGTCTATATTAGTTTTGGTCATTTGGTAGTTGGAACCAATTAGTGGTCAATATCATCTTGGCTTGGAGACTGACAACCAAGATTCATCGTGAGTATAGTCAAAAAAATTCTAGGTGCTAGAGTTGGCCAAAGGAAATCACCAAGGGTTGATGGTCGTGTTAGCTAGATTCAGCGAAGTGTTTTAAGTCACCAATGGAAATCATCGATGGGTGATGGGTAGATGGTCAGGAATCAGTCAATTCGACGAAGTGATTCGATCATGCAATAGAAATTTTCAATGGTTGATGGGTCAATGTCCAGGCGTCAACCAATTCAGCGAGGTGTTCGGGACATGCAAGAGAAACGATCAATGACTGATGAAGGAAAGAGGGTGATGATGTGTCATTCCATGCAATAATATTTGTTGTGCCACATTATCCAAGTTGACACCTCAAGATGATGTGTCATTCCCCATCAACATCCACATTTCATTCCACGTCGATAGTTTCCACATCAGCCCATAAGTGACTGATGGACAATGGTCGGGATAGCCTAATTGGGGAATTTTTTTTCTCGTTCAATGGGGATGGCTAACAACTGATGATCGATGGTTGGGTTGACTAGTTTAATGATGTGTTACAAGTGGTTTCCAAGAGAAATTATCGATGACCAATGGGTTGATGATCAGGCTTCAGCCGAATTAGTGAGGATTTTCATTCACTAATTAAAATCCCCAACGATCGATGCTAAATGGTCAGGTCGATTGGTTTAGCATTGTGTTGTGAATCAGTTGTCAGGGGAAAGGATCTATGGATGACAATGGGGTTGGTAGTATGGGAAAAATTTTGTGCGCATCCAAAGGAACATATCATATCATATTTCACCCAATTTGAGATCCATGTCTCATATTTAAGGGGTTTTTATAACAACAAAACAATCAATTTTATATCATATTTTCTTTTCGGGTTTTGAAGGCCATGAACTTGTAGAGCATTTTTGAGGCCCTAAACGATATTTTTAGCCAACCAAAACCCATGAGAATAAATATTTGGTCACTTTGTCTCTGCAGCTCAAACAAAAGAACTCGGAGAGAGCCATCCAATGAGCCACTCTAGGAGCAAAACAAATCTCGTATGAGAAAGTTACATCCAAAACAATAAGGGTAAAATTTTGGCACAAATTTACTTCCAAAGGGCATAATGCCTTTCTCAAATGTTTTTTTGGAGCTCAAGAGAAGTCTATAGCAATTTTATGAAACATTGAACACAACAATGGAGCCATATTTAGAATTTGGTTTTGTAAAAATGTGAAAGAAGAGAAAGAAGTCACATGTGCATATGGGGATAAATTGGTTAAAACAACCTATACTTCTCTGGACCATAACTTTTAGCTCAGAGCTCAGATTTGAGAAACAAAATAGTTGTTGGAAAGGTATTGAGGAGTAGAAGTGATATATCCACCCATAATTTTGATTTGGGCATTTAAATTTCTTAGAAAGTGATAAAGAGATTTATTTAGTAGTCAAAAAGTGGAAATTGCAACTTGTAAATGGTGTAACTTCTCGCTCAGAACTTAGGTTGAGGCATGAGTGAAACTGTTGAAAAGTTGTTTCAGAAAGGAATGTGTCGAAGGAATCATGTTTTCGAATTGATCCATTGTGTTATTAATAAATTGAATATAATAATAACTTGTATTCTAATTGATAAAATGTTTTATGCTATGCATGTTCTAACATAAATTATTACATGCACATTTCTTGCAGAATTAGAGGTACATGAAAGAAAATTTGGTTCTTAATGAGGACTAGATTTATGGAAGATGATCAGGGATATTACAGACATGAGGAAGAGATCATAAGTATGAATTTCAACATGGGGAATTCTAATACATAGTCAAATGGGAGAAGAGACAAGTAGGATCTTGTAACTATGAGAAGTCTGCATAGAGAAGTGCAGAGCTATAGATATGATAATGAAAGACTTATGAGGCTCAGAAAGAGATAATTCAAAGTTTTAATATGTTTCATAAGAGGGTGAACAAAGACTCTGGAACCAAGAAAGAAACTAGTGCTATACAAGTGGCAACATCCATATCCCATAGCAATAGGATGATCATAGAAATGACATGAAATAAAGTAGCATGAGTAGGCACCATCATTTTCCAAGGAAATACACTAGAATAACTCATGCAAGTTTAGGGATGGGGAGAAATTGTTAGCACGTAGTTCTAAGACCCTATGTTCAAGTTATCTAACTAACAAACCATGTAGACACCAACCCTTTCAACATCACCTGCATGCAAGTGAAGTCTCGCCCAAGGAATCTATTAGGGATGCATGAACCAATTTTATGCATGGATGAGGGGATGTGAGGCCATTAGAATGATCGTTCCTACTTATCTACCTTGTGCGTCATATTCTTTATCCATTTTCCCTTGATTAATTATTAACCTTTAATTATGCAGTGTCATTGTGACATAGATTGCAACATACAATATTCAATGTAGCATTCATCTTTATTGCACATCAAATGTCTACTACATAGATCTAGATCTAGTTATGCATAATTACAACATTCATGAACCATCACATAAAAATACATTCAAGCATCGAGTTTTAACATGTTTCACCCAAACTTTGGGCTACATCCACAATGAATGGCTTATTTATTATTATTTCTGCAATTTATCTCAGACTTGCATATTGTCCTTAAAATAGATATATCATATTATCCTTCCCTATCTTTTCTATTTTCTCTGCAGTGAAATCCTCTCTCTGCAAACTCTCCCTAAACCTTCAGACATAGACTCCCTCTCATTCTCAATGTATTCTCTCACTCTTGGTGAACCCCAATCTTCCCAACCCATTACATATTTGTACATAGAATTTAGGAATCAAAAACCTATTCTCTTATCCAAAAACCCTATGAAAACTCCTTGTTCGAGCGTGCTTTTCCTATCTTTTCACCTCCATGTTTTTTTTACACTCTCGACCAATGTTCCTCCTACTTTTTCATGTCTACCTTCTTTTTCATGCCTATATTATTTTCCACAAGTCCTAATTCTTCATTATTCAAACATCCTATCCAACAAGTTCCCAACACTCACCCATGGCTCATCCTGAGCCACTTAGTCCTACTATGTCATGCCCCTCCATGCTTCCATGAAATTTTGGGAGATTTCCTTTGCCATCACGATTTCTTTCTTGACTTCCACTTCTTGTTCTAAAATTTCCTCTATGACCTATGTAGTTAGGGTCATGAGTTTCTCTTCACTATTGTGCACTACCTACTTTACCTTTCCATGCATAACTACCAATTCCCCTATTACCCTTAGTGTTTTTTCTTGCAACAATACTAATCGTTGTAGGAGAATTTGGTGGTGGTCCCTTATCTTTTCTATTTCAATGTATCATTTCCTTTGTTCCAGAATGGTCGTCATGCACTCTACTAGTGGCATCATACTTATGTTCTCCAAATTATTCTATGATTTTTCCTATGCATCCCTTAGTCTATCTTCCACAACCTTCACCTCTGGATCCTCCATCAGGTTTGTCCAAATCTGCGTACTTTCCTCACATATATTTTCTCATTTCTCATCCAACTTATTAATATTTTCTACTACAGTCATAGTAATTCTTTCTCTTTGTTAATTTTCCTTTGGTGGTGTCCATAGTGTGCTGCCCTATTCCAAGTATTCGATCCTGGTGGAAAATGATTTAATGAATTCCTTGATGTTTAAGGCTTGTTTTTCAAGTTTAGATTCTACCACCATCGACATTTCTAGAATATCCTTGTATATTTTTTGGATGGACTTTTGTATTCTTTCTTCTTGCTTCTCAACCTCATCCTTCTTCAATACTCTCTCAACCTTCTCCTCAGCCTCACTCTTCTCCTTCAATATCCTTCCAGTATTTTCCTCAACCTTTCTCTTCTCCTTTAATATCATGTCATCCTTTTCCTAGGCTGCGATCTTCTCCTGTAATGCGGTTGTATACTCTTGCTGAAGATATATCTTCTCTTCTGCTACCTTTTCCAATTTGGTTGATGTTGAATGTACATGAAACTTTATCTCCTGCGCAATACCAATGTGAAACTCTTGTAGCATTATTGTGGGAATCCGTCAAACGATTAAGTCTAGGTGACTTAGTCATTGTACCTACTCTTGCATCTCAGGTGTTGGGAACTCAATCACATATAATGAGATATTCAACACTCTATGCCCTGTTTTCATCTGTGAAAAGTAAGAGATTGTTTCCCCTACCTCCCCAGGTGGGATTTTTTATGGTCCTTCATCGGATCGTTGCTCTGGTGTTATCCTTTTTACTTCCAAAAGATATTGTAATTTTTTTAACCGTCCCTTCACTTGTTAGTGCAGTTCCTCTTGTTAGCACGATGCTTTATCAACTGTTAGAGTATAATTGTTTAGTACTTTGTGGGATTTCCTCTTCTTTCACGGAGATTTTCTTAGCCCCTTACCCTTGTCTTCCCTTTTCTCTTCCACTGGTGGGTCTATTTCTTGCACGTCTTATGCATCTGTTACACATTATTTTTTTCATCCCTATGACCATTAATGATGTAAACCTATCTATTTTCTTTCAGAGGGATTAGTGGTCTGAATTCCTGAAGAAAGAAGGGAGAAGAACTTTTCCTGAGAGAAGAAGTTGTATTTTCCTTTTTAAAAACCCTATTAAGTAAGATCACCATAGGTTGCACTATATGTAGGGTGCATCGATGCCTTATTGCCACACCCTTCCTTAAATCTAGACTACGACGTTGTCACAGGCTGCATTATAGCTAGAGTGCAACGATTTCTATACATGGGAAAAAGGAGCATCTTCTTGATTCTTCTAGAAGGAGAATATTCTATGTTGAAGTGGCATCCAAATGATTTGGATCTTACTTGCTTTAATTATTTAGTGGGATCATCCTAACCTCCTCACCTTATCCTCTTCAGCTTATAAAAAGAGAGGAGCTCTCATGGAAAAAGTTAGCTTGGGTTTTATAGCTTGGATTCTTTGGAGCTTGTATATTGGCTTTGGGCTTTGCTTTTTCAAGATAGATTGTGAGTAGCTATTAGATCAATATTCTCAGAATTCACGGATTAGAAGTGTGTGGGAAGAAAAGAACCATTGGAAGGAAACTGACAACATCAAGGCATCTGGTTCTATATTTCTTCCATATTCTCTAATACAGATATACTTTTCTTTCCTATATGAATGTTATTTGTTCATATTGTATGATTCCTTGATCATGTACATAGTTTCATATCAATTAGAATATGTTATTCTTGTCTTTGTTGGATTGTATTCCTTTTCAGATATTTCTCCATAAGCCTCGTGATGGAGCTTGGATTTCACTGGCAATGTCAGATCTTTGATATTTAAAATGTATGTTCTAGATACATTTCTCATTTGATAATTCAAATCTAAGGAAAGAGTATTGTACTACCTTTTTTTGTTCTAGTTTCATAGTGAAGCTAGAGGGATTTATTTTTGTCCACACTTAACAATTAGCCCGATAAAAAAAATTAGCTTGTGATGTTTCCACAGGCTGCACTATAGCCAGGGTGCGACAACATTGAAAGACTGAGAAAAGGTCAAAGTTCATGAAATTTATAGAAGGGATATTCTAGAATATGAGGTGGCATCAGTATGGTTGGGATCCTACTCACTTCTCTGATTTGGTGGGATCATCCTAATCTCTTTAACCATCTCTCTTTCTCCTATATAATGATGGATTTCTCATGGAAAAGGTTAAGAAAGATCAAGCAAGGAATTAATGAAGGAATATGATGAGAATTGTTTGAGGGATTCTATTTCAATTGATGCTTCAGGTCTTCATTGATCCATAAAGTTATTGTAGATCTTCTTCATGCAATTTTGGAGCAAGTGTGTGTGTTGGAGCAAAGGGCCACTGAAAGGGAACCTTGCAACATCAAGGTGGTTTGGTTGTATCTTCCACTTTTACTTAATATGATAGAGTGGCATGTTTCCTTCCCATAAAATCATTCTCATTTTATTACATGACTCCTTGATCACATGTGTAAGCTTTCATTGAATATGCTATTATTGCTTTCACTTTGGTTGGTTTGTGTCATTGCAGATCTGATATCGCAAGAGCAACAGAGCGAAGCGAGGACAAAAAAGATATAAGGAAATTATA
>JASDQU010104649.1:278629-289019 GCA_032191745.1 Picea mariana | reverse complement strand
TTACCAACCTGCGTTGGGGTTACCAACCTGCATTGGGGTTACCAACCTATGTTGGTGTTACCAACCTATGCCAAGGTAGCGTACCAACCTGTGTTAGGGTTACCAACTTGCATTGGGGTAGAGTACCGATATGCATTGGGGTTACCAACCTACGTTGGGTTAGCGTGCCATCCTTCCTTAGGGTTATAAACTTGTGTTGGGGTAGCATACTAGCCTTCGTTGGGGTTACCAACCTATGTTGGGGTAGCATACCATCCTGCGTTGGTATTACCAACCTGCAGTGGGGTAGCATACCAACCTGCGTTGGGGTTACCAACCTACGTTGGGGTAGCATACCAACCTGCATTAGGGTTACCAAACTGCACTCGGGTATCATACCATCCTGCATTGGGGTTACCAACCTACATTGGGGTAACACACCATCTTGTTTTTGGGTTACCAACCTATGTTGGGGTACATCATCACTTCCCTCTACTGGGGATCGCATCACCTCCCTCTACTAGGGAGCACATCACTTCCCTGTACTGGGGATCACATCAATTCCTGCCACTGGGGAACACAACACTTCCCTCCACTAGGGACCACATTAGTTCCTGCTACTAGGAAAGTATTTATGAATCACACCAAGCTTGTCATTAAAATTTCTCGATCTTACCTCTAGACAGGGGCTTGGCCAACACATCTTCTACTTGTTCATCGGTGAAAATATACTGGAGTATTAGTACTCCCTTCTATACCATGTCCTCGGACATAGTAGTATTTGATATCGATATTCTTGAACTTGTCATGACACACTGGGTTCACTGATAACTTTTATGCAACTCTGGTTTTCATAAAAGATACTAGTTTCCTTCAACTCAATATCAAACAATTCTACGATCAACTTCTGAAGTCACACTGCTTCGCGACAGGATAACCATGTTGCCACATACTATGCTTCTACATAAATGAGTTCCATATAGGTCTTCTTCTCACTAAATCAGAAGATCACAACTGATCCCATACTAAAGAAACATCTGAATGTAATTTTTTGATCTGTGATACTCCATGCCTAATCTGAATCTATGTAGCCCTGCAAATATTTATCTCATAATCCGAGATATATTTGGGTCCATAATTGATTGTACCCTTTAGGTACCTCATCACATGATTTTCCATAATCATGTGATCATTGATAGGCTAAGTCATGTGTTCACCGCAAAACATGTATCTATCCTCGTGTTCTTCAAATATATTAGCGAACCACATCTTCATATCAAATTGTACCAAACTAATATACTTTCTCAGTTGCAACTCAATCTGCTCAATCATGTGTTGGATCTATGTGATTTTTGAAAAACACTATTTGTCTCACTATATGAGAGTACTTCCTCTACTCTCTCTGTAACTATTCCTTCTGGAACTGGGACTCTGCACCTATAGCTAGTCTTTTTGAAGTTGAGAATGACTGCTCCATTCTCACTGTAGCTGTTGAACTCTGAGAGTGGCTCCTCTATTCTATCATGAAACAACTTCATATGAAGCTGAGAGTGGCTCAATAAATGACACTGAGGGTATATTATCATATTTGTCTATAGGTAACATAATCTTCTATTGTAGTCATGTCTCCATGGCCCAATCATGTACTGCATCAACTTGAACTAGAGATAACTCAATATCAAATACATGGATTATCACACCCGCTCCCTTGGAATATCACATTGTGTCAACTTATTTTAATTAATCTTGTTTTTCTATATATAATTCTTATGATTATTAGAGAAAGTGTCTCATTATAGTCTTCTCCCTCTTGCTGGGAGAATCCTCTAGACACAAAACAGGCTTTGTACATCTCTATGAATGGTCCTGAGGAGGTTTCTCCTCCTTAATGGATCGTGAGGGATGACTCCCTATTAACTCTATCTCCTTATGAGTTGGTACTTGGCGGGGCTTCCTACCTCACCACTAGTGGAGCCATCTTCTCCTCATGGTATGGCTCGTTAATGCTATATGGATTTGCATCTTGTAAAGTGTCACGGGACCATACTAGTTTCTTCCTAGTTACTACATTGAATCTAAGTAGGCCCTTCTAGCTCTACTAACTCTTCCTGATGATCTGAAGAGAAATCAACTGCACTAGAGGGATTTGTTCTATCATCTTTGGAGCCTTATGTTCCTCATGATCTATCTCCATATGAGATGTTTTGTATCTAGAAAGAGTAGCTTCTTCTTATTATTATTTTGTACATGGATGTATATGGTCATGTATACAACTTGGATAGTATACTCCATGTCTCATATAATATGTTGCCTCCTTCAACTGTCACTATATCTCCCTCAGTGTTATCGTCTGTGACATGCCCAACACAATAACAAGGGAGAAACAATAGACAATAGTGGTACTCTTTATAATAATAATAAAAAAAACAATAGTAAACAATCGTCACAATAGCTCCTTCAGAGATATCACTTGTGACCTGCTTGAAACAAGGGTCAAAAGTAAGAAATACAGTAATATTAAATGAGATCAACACTCTTCTAGTGTTGTGATCAATCATTCCTCCATGGTAATCTAGAAACAAAACAAGAAGTTTATCCAAGGGGAGATGTTAGTAATATCTAGTAAATAATTACAATCGACATTTATCTCAATAGTGCTCATATGCTACCAAGTATTCAAAAATAAAACTTTTCAAAGATTTATATCACAACTATAGTTTATAGCAATTATCAAACTTGATATATGTAAATTTGAATCTTATCAATTTAATCAATCAAACTTGGAACCTGGAGTATTTTCCTCAAGAATGAGGGTGTTTCTTTTATTCTAAGTCTCCTTCACTCAAGATGACAAGTATTTTCTTCAACCTTTCCTATGTACTAACATAATATTATTTCTTGACAGAAATATGAGTTAGAAAATAAACTCTATAATATCAACCTTAATCAATCTAATACTTCGACTTTAACTTTGACCAATGATTAGTATGATAGTCATAACTTTAAAATATCAAAATACAACCTATATGTTCATAATATAATAATTCCATAACAAATAGAAGCACATCAAATTAATCAAACCTGGGGTGCATTGTTACTCTGAATGTGTTGGATCTGAGATCCTTCTAGATTTATGATTGTTGTTTAGACAAAATATCCTTTCTCCTGCAAATACTCTTTAGAATAATAATATGATTTAAACATATGTAAGTACATACCTTTGATAGTATTGGTAGGTAGTGGAACCATTCAAAATCAATGACAAGAAATAATGAACATTTAAAAACTTCAAAGGTGATGCAAATTGTAATCTAAAGGTAGATGGAGATTTTTCGGGGTAAGGCGCACTAGGACAACATAAATTCATCCAAAACTTCACAACAAATTTCACTACAATTAGTGTTGCAACTAGCATGAAGTAACTGGAATGAAGGAAATAGCACTACAACTAGTGTTGATATTGCAACTGCAACTAATACTGCAACCGTAACTGATATTGCAACTGCAACTAATACTACAACCTCAACATGGGGTTTTATGAGAAAACCCTAATTTCTCAAACTTCAAATTTCATAATTCGGATCTGAGGAAGTGATGCACCTTGCTTGGATGAGTTCCTAGGTGATATTTGTTTCACCAACATCCTCCAAAAAAGGTAAAAATGTCACTCTTAGGGTTTATGCAGAAACCCTAATTTCTGTAGCAGCTGCAACACTGAAAACTAAATTTTTGAGAGGGCGCGTTGAGGCTAGCCACTTATTTTATAAACTGTGAGTTGGTCTCTTTCAGTACTGCTATGATACCATGTTGATATTTTACTTATGCAACTAACATTTACAGTTCTTCTTTATTATTACAATCATTTAGGTTCATATATAAGATCACTGAAAGAGATGTAATCATAGAAACAAGAGAGACACAAATATTATTCTGGGAAAACCTCTAGGGGAGAAAACCCAACAAACTTCCTCAATATAGATTATCCAACCAAGAAAAATTATTCTCTCTCAAGAGAGAACTAACAGGCATAATATCATCCTCTACACCTTCACTAGGAACAATAATGCACCACTTAACCAAGAGATAGACCAGAAACCCTTCTATGATGTCACCACTAGTTGTAGTAGCTACTCCTCCAAGACTTGCACACTTTTATTTCTTGTTGCGGAGCTCATTGAGTGAGTGAGTAAGTGAGGTGCTATCCTCCCTTATAAATAGTATTCTGGACACCCTAAATTAGTGTCTGGCTCGACCAGTCAATTTGCCCTATTAAATTACATTTAATTTTCAAGGCACAATAGGTTCAACTTTTACAAAGGCACAATAGGGTCATGTTAATAAATATAATATGATAGCATTGTTTAGGGTTTGTCTTGGTCAAACATAATAAGGATATCTTCTGAAGCTACTCAATATTCAAATCATAATACTGCAAGAACCCTTAATTCCCAATCATCCCTTCCAACGTTGCAGATATTTGAGCATTCTCCATAATTTTATTAAAAGATTATATTGTCCCATTGGATTAAGGGTGATACGATGTACTGCTCTAATGATAAATATGAAATTCCCCAGTCAATTCTACAATCATCTAATTCATGAAGTGTGTTCCTTGATCATTGATTAAAATGGCCAGACATCCAAATCATGTCACTATATTCTCAAATAGAAACCTCACATTAGTCTTTGTTGTGCAGTCTATGACTAGTGTTTCTTCTTCCCATCCAGTCAAATATTTTGTCGTAGTGATTATATACTTAGCTCTTGATCTTCTCGTTGGTGGGTTGATCAATCTAACAAAGTCTATTTCCATTTTATCAAATGCCTATAACATGACCTATGGGTGTAAAGGAATCTCATCCCTTCCACATGGATTTCCCATCCTTTGATAAACATCACATGCCTCATAGTGTTCTTTAGCATCCTTATGAAGTGTGGTCCACCAAAGCCCTGTGCACAAAATCTTCTACATTGTTTCTCTACCTACATAGTGTCCTCCTACAATTCCTTCATGATATTATGAGAGTATCATTGGACTTTCATTCTCTAACACACATCGCCTAAATATCCCATCTGCTCCTAACTTGTATAATTTCCCTTTAATTAACTGATAGTCCCCTACTTTAACCACTAATTGTTTCTTTTGTGCAACTTTCATGTATGACAGGGACCTTCCAGTACTTAAAAACTACACAATGTTTGTAAAGTAGTTGTCCACCATATTAACTATAAATAATTGTGCACCTAGAAAGTTGTTATCGAGATTCCATGTATCTTCTCCTGATAGTATGCACAATAAGTGTTATGGTCTTGCATTGAACTTCCCTGGTTTCACAACAACTTCGAAATCATATTCCTGGAAAAACAACAACCATATGCATATTCTCCCCACCAACATTGGCTTGTCCACTAAGTATATTAGTGAAAAATGGTCGATATACATCTTAAAGTGATACCCCAGTAAATAATGTCTAAAATTTTGCAGTGCATATACTATTTCCAACCCTTATTGTTTTTTTGTAGTGTAACTCTTCTCTGTTGTTGACATCTTCCTTCTTGAAAAAGAAATTGTGTAGTCTATCTCTCCTTCCTCTGGTAGAGATAATAGTGTGCCCAAAGCTATGGATGAAACATCCACATGAACATACAAATCCTTCTTCCAATCTGGGACGATCAAATTAGGTGTGGTCACTAATTTATGCTTCAATGTATCCAAGCCTTTTTGAGAGTCCTCATTCCACTAGAACTTAGCTTCTTTCTTCAACAAATTCTCCTTGGGTGTTGTAATTTTCGCATAACCCTTAATGAAATTCCTGTAATATCCTATATGGACCATGGTTTCCCTAAAATGTCAGACTGATGTGGGTGGTTGTAAATCTAAAATCATTGCAATCGTGGTAGCATCAACTAATAATCCCTCCTTACATACCACATGGCCCAACAAAATTCCAAAAGGCGTGCATAAAAAACATTTCTTCAAATTCAGTGAAATGTGACAGTGTCTACATCTATCCAAAATTAACCTGAGTACTTATGTTTGATATTTCAATAAACTTAACACAATCCAATAATATAAGTACACTTCAAGGAATTTATGAATAAATTCCTTAAACATTGCTACAACTACTCTTGAAAAAACTGTAGGTGCATTCTTCAGTCCAAAGGGAATCACTATGTACTGATAACTTCCCCACTCTATTGAAAAACTAGTCTTATACATGTCTTCTTGTGCAATATTAATATGGTGATAGCCTTAAAATCCGATTGTGAAAGAACATGCCTCCTTCCCTCCTACATTTTCTGTCACTTCGTCTGTAAACAATTTTGGAAATGGATTATGCACTAGACATGCATCATTCAACTTCCTTAGGTATACAAAAATCTTGATTCCCCATGTTTTATTATCTTGCACTACTATTGGACTTATCCATTTCGATTCCACCACCGGTTCAATAATCCTTTCTTCTAACATTCAGTCTATCTCTTCTTTCACCTTCTCTTTATAGTTAGGATTTAACTTGTAGGGTCTTTGTCTCACTGTCTTAGCATATGGTTTCAAATGGATCTCCATTTTTCCTAACTCACCATTTATCCCCTTCATATCTAAGAACATAGTTGGGAATAGATCACGATACTCACCTAGTAAATATGCAATCTTCTCCATCATTTCATCATTCCAATAATCATCAATTTGTGGAAACTTTGGATTTTCTTCTATCCCAATATTCACCTTATGTGTCTTTATTGGATGTGCATATGCAAGTGATTATAGATGTGGTCCTTCTATTGCATGTTCCACCTCAGTTTTAGGTACTTATATATTCTTTGGGTCTTCCTTATCGTGTTCTTCCTTAGCAACATTGTAACATTCTAGTAACTCATGAACATCCAAAGAAGCTCTATGCACACTACACATAGGTACTTCCTCCATTGGCTCTTCTTTTGAGAAAATATTGTTTTGAATGACCTGGAATGTTGCATATACTAAAGGAGATTCATGTTCAAAAGTAAATTTTACCTTAAAATTTTGAATTATCTCATCCAAGTTTGTTGTTTCTCTGCACATTTCTAGTTCCAAGTACCAATTCTTAGAAATTGTATCCAGTGTATGTATAAACCTATGCATTTGTTCCTTCTATAGAATCGAACTCCATATGTCTATGCATCGTTCAACATGATCTGTTGGGTCACTTAATCCTGTATATTTCTACACAACATACTCCACCTCGGTACCAAATCTTACTTGTATTATTCTTCTACACTGTGACCAATATTCCATTCCCTCTTGGTGTGCATCCCACCATCTAACTGGAGTGGCCTGCAATACAACATAGAATGCCAAAAAACTTTGTTGTTTGGGTACTTGCAACTCAAACGCCTTTAAAAACTATATTATACCAGTCAATCCATCATACCTAGGTGGATCACATAAATGTGTTCCAATCCAACGCAATGATCGAGTTATGCATGCACATCGTCTAGTTGATACTTCATGCATCCTCTATTGTTAATGTTCCAGACCTTCCTCTGAGTTTGAAACACATGAGCTATTCCTTCTCCAACTTAGTGCACCATCTACAGTGGGGTTAACATAGTCATCCATCTGTGTAGTAATATTATACTAGTTTTCAATTTCATTCCCTCTCGTTGGATCTATGTACCTCTTTCCTTCTATTGAATCCAATGGTGCAATAACCTTCAAGTCTCCTACTTCAAATATCATTTCCCTCATTTTTAGATTAATAATTTTATGGTTTTCAAAGACCCATTATAACCCCATTAGTGTTGGATATGGATGACTATCATCCATGATCTTGATGAATTTAAAATATGCTACACTGCACACCCCATATATATTCATAGGTACTCCTATCAATCAACCAATTGGTACTATCTTGTGATGGTTTTTCAATATTAACTATATAGGAGACCAAATCATCTTTGGTTTCCCCATAATTTCCCATGTCTTATTTGGTAACACATTTACATCAGAACCCAAATCTAAAATAATGTTATTCACATCATATTCCCCAATCTACGCACTTAATAAGAACTCTTTGTTAGCCCTCTTTTTATGTAGTACCTGATTCACTACCCTTTGTGTTGCAGGAATTTACCTTTCTTGTGTGACATGATCAATCATTTCACATAATGAATTTAATGTAGTTTCATATTTCATCAACTCTATTCATCTTCTCAGATATTCTCTTATAGTACTTAACTTCTCAAGTGGATTTTCTAGTATAGTACGATCGCAAATATAAGGCACATATCATGTTAATGCTACCCAATATGGTCCTAGTATCTCTTTTCTTTCCCTATGATACATCTCCTTTTGTTGTTGAGGGTCAAATTTTTGTATTGGTCTTTCTTATTTCCTCACCCATTGCTCAACCCGCCTTCCTCCATTCATTGCATCAACTCTTGTTCTAGCTCCTATGCATGTAACAACTGTTGTTCTAGGTCCTTCATTGTGTTTCTCAGCTAATATCTTATGTACATTATTATTTGAGTTGTGGTTCATATTCCCTCTTTCCTTACCACTTTTCAAGTAGTTAAGGACATTCTTATGTCACATGATCTAGTTCTCTACAATATGTGTAGGTTGTGCAAGGATTTGGGTAGTCATGAGATAAGTGTCCTAGTTTATTACAATTGTAACATATTATTGGTCCTCTACCTCCTCTGCCAAATCCTCCTAAGTTTCTTGGATTAAAGCCTCTCTGATTATTATATTGTGGACCACCTCCTTCTGTCACAACATTCTCCTCATGAATCATATACATATCTAAAATGCACTCTCTCATCATATTGAATGCGCGAAAATCATTCTCTTCGTGTCCAAATGACTTGCAAAAGTTGAAAAATAGATTCCTTGGTGTACTTTGGTATTTCTATAGTAATGGACACTGATTTAGATGATGTTCTCATTTGTTACATATTTCACAGTATCCCCCTCCTAGTAATGGATTCGGTGCTCTAGTTGCCAAATACTATGCAAATGTTGGGCATTCATCCTTATGGTGTCCTTCGGTCCTACACTTGGTACACCAGAATTGTTCCCCCTTATCCTTGCCTTTTGTAAGCTTTTCCAATTGAATTTTTAAGGTAGATAACTATGTCTGGACTTGCACCATCCCCCCACCATATCCTACAGGAGAGTCTTCGATTTTCATTGAAATATCCAAAGTTTTAGGCTGCGATAGAACCTTATGTTGAATCAATGACCTCTGAATGTGTTGTAGTAGTCCTGCTATAAACCATTATTGGTGTTGTTTATCAGGGATATGGAATGTCAATCTACCCATCAAATCCTTAAAACTTTTATCATAGTCCCAAACTGACTCATTCTGCACTTATTTGATTTCCTTCAATTATGTGATGTACTTTGACTTGGATTTTGGATTCTTAAACTCTTTCAATAATGCTTATCTAATTTTTGTGAAATTCCTTGCTTTTATTGTAGGTGTGGTACTATGATCTTTCATATACCAAACTTATGTAGGGCCTCTAGACATTATTTCCAACTACACAATCTTTACAACTTCTTCCTAGACATTATTTGTGGCCCAAATTGTTTCACATACAAATAGATTATGTTCTAGGTCCTCTGACCCTGTTAGGGACCTAACCCCTCACCTAGGTAGAATAATATATTCTAATGTAATAAAGGTCAATATTAATAAGGCCTAGTAATAAGGTAGAATAAGTTGAATGTAATAATAACTAATAGAAGCTTCCGCTTCTAGAAGGATATTCCTCTAGATGGTTCTTGTTAAGCCCTAATATTGGCTCATTACCACTTAATTGGGGCATATTAGATTAGTAATGTTATGTCAACTTTAGGCCATTAGTTGTGATTCAGATTAGTAATGTTATTTTATTTATGTCGGCTTTAGGCCATTAAAACCTCCTAGTCTCCTATATATACCAAGGAGACATTTTCATTTTGAATCATCTGGTGCTTGAACATTTAAGTGGGGTAAAAGGAGGTTTCCCCCTCGAACAGTNGAATCATCTTGTGCTTGAACATTTAAGTGGGGTAAAAGGAGGTTGCCCCCTCGAAGAGGCTTATTATCTGATATTATCTCTTTTTCAAGGCGTTGAGTACTTTTCTAGAGGTTTTTGTATGCTATATTGATGTTTGGATCTTAACATATGGAATCAGAGCTCAAGGTCTTGGGGTTTCGCTGCTACATCTGAGACACCGTGGCATTTTCGCTATAACTTTAGAAGACAGATAAAGGTACGTTGTGTTAAAAATTCAGCTTCTGAGACCTTATACTTTCGGAGATACAGCCAGTACAAGATAGGGTTCTGGAATCATCCTGAAATGAGTCATTGTAGAATTTTTGCTATAAACAATTTTCTGTAACGTTTCAGACCCTGAACTCTGGAGAAAATTTACAGA
>JASDQU010104649.1:267430-278532 GCA_032191745.1 Picea mariana | reverse complement strand
AAGGCACAATAAGGCAGACTTTTGCAAAGGCACAATAGGTCCATATTAATAAATATAATATGGTAACATTATTTACGTTTTGTCTTGGTAAAATACAATAATGATATCATCCAAATCTACTCAATCTTCAACACTCCCTGTTAGCATGGAAGGTATTCTTCTTGTCACAATAATGTACACTATTTATGTGCCTCTGCATACTTGGTCATTGTCTTGCTTCCAATCACGGATATATATATCTTAGGAAGTTTCCGCACTTTCACTGTAATGACGTACCAGTATGTGTTGAGGTTACCAACCTGTGTTGAGATAGCTTACCAGCCTACATTGGGGTTACCATCCTGCACTGGGGTAGTGTACCATCCTACGTTGGGGTTACCAACCTACATTGCGGTAGCATACCAACTTGTGTTGGGGTTACCAACCTACGTTGGGGTTACCAACCTGCGTAAGGGTTACCAACTTGCGTTGGGGTTACCAACCTACGTTGGGGTTACCAAACTGAGTCGGGGTAGCATACCAACCTGCGTTAGGGTTACCAACTTGCATTGGGGTAGAGTACCAGTATGCATTGGGGTTACCAACCTACGTTGGGTTAGCGTGCCATCCTTCCTTAGGGTTATGAACTTGTGTTGGGGTAGCATACTAGCCATTGTTGGGGTTACCAACCTATGTTGGGGTAGCATACCATCCTGCGTTGGGATTACCAACCTACGGTGGGGTAGCATACCAACCTACGTTGGGGTAGCATACCAACCTGCATTGGGATTACCAAACTACACTCGGGTAGCATACCATCCTGCATTGGGGTTACCAACCTACATTGGGGTAAAGTACCATCTTGTTTTTGGGTTACCAACCTATGTTGGGGTAGATCATCACTTCCCTCTACTAGGGATCACATCACCTCCCTCTACTAGGGAGCACATCACTTCCCTGTACTAGGGATCACATCAATTCCTGCTACTAGGGAACACATCGCTTCCCTCCACTAGGGACCACATCAGTTCCTGCTACTAGGAAAGTATTTATGAATCACACCAAGCTTGTCACTAAAATTTCTCGATCTTACCTCTAGACAGGGGCTTGGTCAACACATCTTCTACATGTTCATTGGTGAAAATATACTGGAGTCTTACTACTCCCTTCTATACCATGTCCCCGTACATAGTATTATTTGATATCGATATTCTTGGACTTGTCATGACACACTGGGTTCATTGATAAATTTTATGCAACTCTGGTTGTCATAAAAGATACGAGTTTCCTTCAACTCAATATCAAACAATTCTACGATCAACTTCTGAAGTCACACTGCTTCACAACAGGATAACCATGTTTCCACATACTATGCTTCTACATAAATGAGTGCCATATAGGTATTCTTCTCACTAAATCACAAGATCACAACTGATCCCATACTAAAGAAACATCTGAATGTAATTTTTCGATCTGTGATACTCCATGCATAATCAGAATCTATGTAGCCTTGCAAATATTTATCTCATAATCCAAGATATATTTGGGTCCATAATTGATTGTACCCTTTAGGTACCTCATCACATGATTTTCCATAATCATGTGATCATTCATAGGCTAAGTCATGTGTTCACCGCAAAACATGTATCTGTCCTCATGTTCTTTAAATATATTAGCTAACCACATCTTCATATCAAATTGTACCAAACTAATATACTTGCTCAGTTGCAACTCAATCTGCTCAATCATGTGTTGGATCTATGTGATTTTTGAAAAGCACTCTTTGTCTCACTATATAAGAGTACTTCCTCTACTCTCTCTGTAACTATTCCTTCTGGAACTGGGACTCTGCACCTATAGCTAGTCTTTTTGAAGTTGAGAATGACTGCTCCATTCTCACTGTAGCTGTTGAACTCTAAGAGTGGCTCCTCTATTCTATCATGAAAACAACTTCATATGAAACTGAGAGTGGATCAATAAATGACACTGAGGGTAGCTTATCCTATTTCTCTATAGGTAACATAATATTCTATTGTAGTCATGTCTCCATGGCCCGAATCATGTACTACATCAACTGGAACTGGAGATAACTCAATATCAAATACATGGATTATCACACCCACTCCCTCTGAATCTCACATTGTGTCAACTTATTTTAATTAATGTTGTTTTTCTATATATAATTCTGATGATTATTAGAGAACGTGTCTCATCATAGTCTTCTCCCTCTTGCTGGGAGAATCCTCTAGACACAAAATAGGCTTTGTACATCTTTATGAATGGTCTTGAGGAGGTTGCTCCTCCTTAATGGATCATGAGGAATGACTCCCTATGAACTCTAGCTCCTTATGAGTTGGTACATGGTGGGGCTTCCTACCTCACCACTAGTGGAGCCATCTTCTCCTCATGGTATGGCTCATCAATGCTATATGGATTTGCATCCTGTAAAGTGTCACAGGACCATACTGGTTTCTTCCTAGTTACTACATTGAATCTGGGTAGGCCCTTCTAGCTCTACTAACTCTTCCTGATGATCTGAAGAGAAATCAAATGCACTAGAGGGATTTGTTCTATCATCTTTGGAGCCTTATGTTCCTCATGATCTATCTCCATATGAGATGTTTTGTATCTAGAAAGAGTAGCTTCTTCTTCTTATTCTTTCATACATGGATTTATATGGTCATGTATACAACTTGGATAGTCTACTCCATGTCTCATATAATATGTTGCATCCTTCAACTGTCACTATATCTCCCTCAATTTTATCACCTGTGACATGCCCAACACAAGAACAACAAGGGAGAAACAATAGACAATAATGGTACTCTTTATAATAATAATAAAAAAAACAATAGCAAACAATCATCACAATAGCTCCTTCAGAGATATCACTTGTGACCTGCCTGAAACAAGGGTCAAAAGTAAGAAATACAGTAATAATAAATGAGAGCAACACTCTTCTAGTGTTGTGATCAATCATTCCTCCATGGTAACCTAGAAACAAAACAAGAAGTTTCTCCTAGGGGAGATGTTAGTAATATCCAGTAAATAATTACAATCGACATTTATCTCAATAGTGCTCACATGCTACCAAGTATTCAAAAATAAAAGTTTTCAAAGATTTCTATCACAACTATAGTTTATAGCAATTATCAAACTTGATATGTGTAAATTTGAATCTTATCAATTTAATCAATCAAACCTAGAACCTGGAGTATTTTCCTCAAGAATGAGGGTGTTTCTTTTCTTCTAAGTCTCCTTCACTCAAGATGACAAGTATTTTCTTCAACCTTTCCTATGTACTAACATAATATTATTTCTTGACGGAAATATGAGTTAGAAAATAAATTCTATAATCTCAACCTTAATCAATCTAATCCTTCAACTTTAACTTTGACCAATGATTAGTATGATAGTCATAACTTTAAAAGATCTAAATACAACCTATATGTTCATAAGATAATAATTCCATAACAAATAGAGGCACATCAAATTAATCAAACCCGGGGTGCATTGTTACTCTAAATGTGTTGGATCTGAGATCCTTCTGGATTTATGATTGTTGTTTAGACAAAATATCCTTTCTCCTGCAAATACTCTTTAGAATATTAATATGATTTAAACATATATAAGTACATACCTTTGATAGTATTGGTAGGTAGTCACACCATTCAAAATCAATGAAAAGCAATAACGAACATTTAAAAACTTCAAAGGTGATGCAAATTGTAATCTAAAGGTAGATGGAGATTTTTCAGGGTAAGGTGCACTAGGACAACAAAAATTCATCCAAAAACTTCACAACAAATTTCACTACAATTGGTGTTGCAATTGGCATGAAGGAACTATCATTGCAACTAGTGTTGATATTGCAACTGCAACTAATACTGCAACCGTAACTGATATTGCAATTGCAACTAATACTACAACCGCAACATGGGGTTTTATGAGGAAACCCTAATTTCTCAAACTTCAAATTTCATAATTCGGATCCAAGGAAGTGATGCACCTTGCTTGGATGAGTTCCTAGGTGATATTTGTTTCACCAACATCCTCCAAAAAAGGTAAAAATGTCACTCTTAGGGTTTATGCAAAAACCCTAATTTCTGCAGCAATTGCAACACTGAAAACTAAATTTTTGAGAGGGTGCATTGAGGCTAGCCACTTATTCTATAAACTGTGAGTTGGTCTCTTTCAGTACTGCTATGATACCATGTTGATATTTTACTTATGCAACTAACATTTACAGTTCTTATTTATTATTACAATCATTTAGCTTCATATATAAGATCACTGAAAGAGATACAATCACAAAAACAAGAGAGACAGGAATATTATTCTGGGAAAACCTCTAGGGGAGAAAACCCAACAAACTTCCTCAATATAGATTATCCAACCAAGAAAAATTATTCTCTCTCAAGAGAGAACTAACAGGCATAATATCCTCCTCTACACCTTCACTCGGAACAATAATGCACCACTTAACCAAGAGATAGACCAGAAACCCTTCTATGATGTCACCCCCAGTTGCAATAGATACTCCTCCAAGACTTGCACACTTTTATTTCTTGTTGTAGAGCTCATTGAGTGAGTGAGTAAGTGAGGTGCTATCCTCTCTTATAAATAGTATTCTGGCAACCCTAAATTAGCGTCTGGGTCGACCGGTCAATTCGCCCTATTAAATTACATTTAATTTTCAAGGCACAATAGGGTCAACTTTTACAAAGGAACAATAGGGTCATATTAATAAATATAATATGATAACATTGTTTAGGGTTTGTCTTGGTCAAACATAATAAGGATATCTTCCGAAGATACTCAGTATTCAAATCATAATACTGCAGGAACCCTTAATTCCCAATCATCCCTTCCAACGTTGCAGATATTTGTCAGAGCATTCTCCATAATTTTATTAAAATTTTATATTGTCCCATTGGATTGAGGGTGATATGACGTACTGTTCTAATGATAAATATGAAATTCCCCAGTCAATTCTACAATCATATAATTCATGAAGTGTGTTCCTTGATCATTGAGTAAAATGCCCAGACATCCAAATCATGTCACTATATTCTCAAATAGAAACCTCACATTAGTATTTGTTGTGAAGTCTATGACTAGTGTTGCTTTTTCCCATCCAGTCAAATATTCCGTCGTACTGATTATATACTTAGCTCCTGATCTTCTCGTTGGTGGGTTGATCAATCTAACAAAGTCTATTTCCATTTTCTCAAATGCTTGTAACATGACCTATGGGTGTAAAGGCATCTCATCCCTTCTAGATGGATTTCCCATCCTTTGATAAACATCACATGCCTCATAATGTTCTTTAGCATCCTTATGAAGTGTGGTCCACCAAATCCCTGTGCACAAAATCTTCTACATTGTTTCTCTACCTACATAGTTTCCTCCTACAATTCCTTCATGATATTATGAGAGTATCATTGGACTTTCATTCTCTAACACACATTGCCTGAATATCCCATCTGCTCCTAACTTGTATAATTTCCCTTTAATTAACTGATAGTCCCCTACTTTAACCACTAATTGTTTCTTTTGTGCAACTTTCATGTATGACAGGGACCTTCCAGTACTTAAAAACTACACAATGTTTGTAAAGTAGTCATCCACCATTTTAACTATAAATAATTGTGCACCTAGAAAGTTGTTATCGAGATTCCATGTATCTTCTCCCGATAGTATGCACAATAAGTGATATGGTCCTGCATTGAAATTCCCTGGTTTCAAAACAACTTCGCAATCATATTCCTGGGAAAACAACAACCATATGCATATTCTCCCCACCAACATTGGCTTTTCCACTAAGTATATTAGTGAAAAATGGTCGATATACATCTTAAAGTGATCCCCCAGTAAATAATGTCTAAAATTTTGCAGTGCATATACTATTTCCAACCCTTCTCATTTTTTTGTAGTGTAACTCTTCTCTGTTGTTGACATCTTCCTTATTGAAAAATAAATTGTGTAATCTATCTCTCCTTCCTCTGGTAGAGAAAATAGTGCACCCAAAGCTATGCATGAAACATCCACATGAACATACAAATCCTTCTTCCAATCTGGGAAGATCAAATTAGGTGTGGTCAATAATTTATGCTTCAATGTATCCAAGCCTTTTTGAGAGTCCTCATTCCACTAGAACTTAGCTTCTTTCTTCAACAAATTCTCCATGGGTGTTGTAATTTTCTCATAACCCTTAATGAAATTCCTATAATATCCTGTATGAACCATGGTTTCCTTAAAATGTCAGACTGATGTGGGTGGTTGTAAATATAAAATCATTGCAATCATGGTAGCATCCACTAATAATCCCTCCTTACATACCACATGGCCCAACAAAATTCCAAAAGGCGTGAATAAAAAACATTTCTTCAAATTCAGTGAAATATGACAGTGTCTACATCTATCCAACATTAACCTGAGTACTTATGTGTGATATTTCAATAAACTTAACACAATCCAATAATCTAAGTACACTTCAAGGAATTTATGAATAAATTCCTTAAACATTGCTACAACTACTCTTAAAAAAACTGTAGGTGCATTCTTCAGTCCAAAGGGAATCACTATGTACTGATAACTTCCCCACTCTATTGAAAAACTAGTCTTATACATGCCTTCTTGTGCAATATTAATATGGTGATAGCCTTAAAATCCAATTGTGAAATAACATGCCTCCTTCCCTCCTACATTTTCTGTCACTTCATCTGTAAACAATTTTGAAAATAGATTATGCACTAGACATGCATCATTCAACTTTTTTAGGTATACACAAATCTTGATTCCCCATGTTTTATTATCTTGCACTACTATTGAACTTATCCATTTCAATTCCACCACCGGTTCAATAATCCTTTCATCCAGCATTCGGTCTATCTCTTCTTTCACCTTCTCTTTATAGTTAGGATTTAACTTGTAGGGTTTTTGTCTCACTGTCTTAGCATATGGTTTCAAATGGATCTCCATTTTCCCTAACTCACCAGTTATCCCCTTCATATCTAAGAACATAGTTGGGAATAGATCATGATACTCATGTAGTAAATATGCAATCTTCTCCATCATTTCATCATACCAATAATCATCGATTTGTGGAAACTTTGGATTTTCTTCTATCCCAATAATTACCTTATGTGTCTTTATTGGATGTGCATACGCAAGTGATTATAGATGTGGTCCTTCTATTGCATGTTCCACCTCAGTTTCAGGTACTTATATATTCCTTGGGTCTTCCTTATCGTGTTCTTCCTTAGCAACATTGTAACATTCTAGTAACTCATGAACATCCAGAGAAGCTCTATGCACACTACACATAGGTACTTCCTCCATTGGCCCTTCTTCTAAGAAAATATTGTTTTGAATGACCTGGAATGTTGCATATACTAAAGGAGATTCATGTTCAAAATTAAATTTTACCTTAAACTTTTGAATTATCTCATCCAAGTTTGTTGTTTCTTTGCACATTTCTAGTTCCAAGTACCAATTCTTAGGAATTGTATCCAGTGTATGTATAAACCTATGTGTCTATTCCTTCTATAGAATCGAACTCCATATGTCTATGCATTGTTCAACATGATCTGTTGGGTCACTTACTCCTGTATATTTCTACACAACATACTCCACCTCGGTACCAAATCTTACTTGTATTATTCTTCTACACTGTGACCAATATTCCATTCCTTCTTTGTGTGCATCCCACCATCTGGCTAGAGTGGCCTGCAACACAACATAGAATGCCAAAAAACTTTTTTGTTTGGGTACCTGCAACTCAAAAACCTTTAAAAACTATATTATATCAGTCAATCCATCATACCTAGGTGGATCACATAAATGTGTTCCAATCCAACGCAATGATCGAGTTATGCATGCACATCGTCTAGTTGATACTTCATGCATCCTCTGTTGTTAATGTTCCAGAACTTCCTCTGAGTTTGAAACACATGAGATATTTCTTCTCTAACTTAGTGCACCATTTGCAGTGGGATTAACATATTCATCCATCTGTACAGTAATATTATACTAGTTTTCAATTGCATTCCCTCTCGTTGGATCTATGTACCTCTTTCCTTTTGTTGAATCCAATGGTGCAATAACCTTCAAGTCTCCTACTTCAAATATCATTTCCCTCATTTTTAGATTAATAATTTTATGGTTTTCAAAGGCCCATTATAACCCCATTAGTGTTGGATATGGATGACTATCATCCATGATCTTGATGAATTTTAAATATGCTACACTACACACCCCATAGATATTCACAGGTACTCCTATAAATCAACCAATTGCTACTATCTTGTGATGGTTTTTCAATATTAACTATATAGGAGACCAAATCAACTTTGGTTTCCCCATAATTTCCCATGTCTTATTTGGTAACACATTTACATCAGAACCCAACTCTGAAATAATGTTATTCACATCATATTCCCCAATCTACAGACTTAATAAGAACTCTTTGTTAGCCCTCTTTTTATGTAGTACCTGATTCACTACCCTTTTTGTTGCAAGAATTTCCCTTTCTTGTGTGCAATGATCAATCATTTCACATAATTCATTTAATGTAGTTTCATATTTCATCAACTTTATTCATCTTCTCAGATATTCTCTTATAGTACTTAACTTCTCAAGTGGATTTTCTAGTATAGTACGATCACAGATAGAAGGCACATATCATGTTAATGCTACCCAATATGGTCCTAGTATCTCTTTTCTTTCCCTATGATACATCTCCTTTTGTTGTTGAGGGTCAAATGTTGGCATTGGTCTTTCCTATTTCCTCACCCATTGCTCAACCTACCTTCCTCCATTCATCGCATCAACTCTGGTTCTATCTCCTATGCGTGTAACAACTATTGTTTTAGGTCCTTCGTTGTGTTTCTCGGCTGATATCTTATGTACATTATTATTTGAGTTGTGGTTCATATTCCCTCTTTCCTGCCACTTTTCAAGTAGTTAAGGACATTCTTATGTCACATGATCCAATGCTCTACAATATGTGTAGGTTGTGCAAGGATTTGGGTAGTCATGAGATAAGTGTCCTAGTTTATTACAATTGTAACATATTATTGGTCCTCTACCTCCTCTACAAATCCTCCTAAGTTTCCTGGATTAAATCCTCTCTGATTATTATACTGTGGACCACCTCCTTCTGTCACAACATTCTCCTCATGAATCATATACATATCTGAAGTGCGCTCTCTCATCATATTGAATGAGCGAAAATCCTTCTCTTCATGTCCAACTGACTTGCAAAAGTTGCAAAATAGATTCCTTGGTGTACTTTGGTATTTCTACAGTAATGGACACTGATTTAGATGATGTTCTCATTTATTACATATTTCACAGTATCCCCCTCCTAGTAATGGATTCGGTGCTCCAGTTGCCAAATACTATGCAAATGTTGGGCATTCATCCTTATGGTGTCCTTCGGTCCTACACTTGGTACACCAGACTTGTTTCCCCTTATCCTTCCCTTTTGTAAGATTTTCCAATTGAATTTTTAAGGTAGCTAACTATGTCTAGACTTGCACCATCTCCCCACCATATCCTACAAGAGAGTCTTTGATTTTCATTGCAATCTCCAAATCTTTAGGCTGCGAAAGAACCTTTTGTTGAATCAATGACCTCTGAATGTGTGGTAGTGGTCCTGCTATAAACCATTATTGGTGTTGTTTATCAGAGATATGGAATGCCAATCTACCCATCAAATCCTTAAAACTTTTATCATAGTCCCAAACTCACTCATTTTGCACTTATTTGATTTCCTTCAATTATGTGATGTACTTTGACTTAGATTTTGGATTCTTAAACTCTTTCAATAACGCTTGTCTAATTTCTGTGAAATTCCTTGCTTGTATTGTAGGTGTGGTACTCTGATGTTTCATATACCAAACTAATGTAGGGCCTCTAGAAATTATTTCCAACTGCGCAATCTTTACAACTTCTTCCTGGACATTATTTGTGGCCCAAATTGTTTCACATACAAATAGATTATGTTCTAGGTCCTCTGACCCTGTTAGGGACCTAACCCCTCACCTAGGTAGAATAATATATTCTAATGTAATAAAGGTCAATATTAATAATGCCTAGTAATAAGGTAGAATAAGTCGAATGTAATAATAACTAATAGAAGCTTCCACTTCTAGAAGGATCTTCCTCTAGATGGTTCTTGTGATAGACATATTTAGTATAAATAGGATTCGAGGTTATGGGAACTTTTATCTTGGATATTAATGTAATAGAGCTCTGCTCTGTTGGATGTTTCCCCCTCGAAGAGGCAAGTGGACATTGCTCTCAAAAATCTAAGTGCTCTTTTTGGTGTTATTCTGGTATCATTTTGGGATTATTTTGGTGTTGTTCTGGTTAAATTGTTGTTCATCTTCCATTTCTAGCATTTTATTTCTATTATGCATACTTTTTATATCTAGAATATTACAAGTGGTATGAGAGTGCTTTCCTCAGCAGAAAATTGTGGGTTAATTTTTTTTCAAGGTAGAGATGTATTCCGACGCCTTTAAGATATATATATCTATTGTTACAGACATAAACCCATGGTCAAGGATTCATACACAGATGAAATACAAGTGGTACTTAAGTGCACATTTGTTGGCCACCCTTGTAACTCATGTTGGTACCCCTTCGAGTGGTAGCATTATAAAACCCCTGTATACGGATCGACCTAGATTTCCTGAAGCCCTCTTTAGATAAACTGATCAGTTGCCTGACTTCTATAGTGTCACTAAGAACAACACTCAGGAAGATACTCTCTAGTACCTGGGTAGTCAGGTAGTATGGCTAAGGGCATGGTCTAGCCTCTTTAGTTGGTGCCATGAGATATTGGGTCAAGTACTATTGTTGGACCCCACACGTATATCAAAGAGACATAGCATAGGGAAAACCCCTGTCTCTAGAACCCTTGAATACCTAACCTTTGGGGATGAAAACAAAAAACAAAACAGACAAGATTTGTTTCTGCACAACTATGTCTCCTACATTCGAGTTTCCAAATCACTACACATTTCTTCTTGATGAAGAATTTGGGGATTTCATCACTGCAGTATTCTTCAGACCATAGTATAACTCCATAGGTGTTAAAAAAAACAAGTCTG
>JASDQU010104649.1:256624-267107 GCA_032191745.1 Picea mariana | reverse complement strand
TTTTCCACTCCCCGGGGACTCCCTCCTTCTTGTGGAGTTCATGATCATTCCATTCCCCTTGTACCAAGAAGCTTTCCTCCCAATATTCGTCCCTATCGTGACCCCTTTTCCCAAAAACATTAAATTGATAAAATGGTTAAATAACTACTTAACAAAGGTGTTATCTACCCTAGTACGAGCCCCTACTCTTCTCTCGTGGTCGTGGTCATGGAGAAATAAGGTTTTTGGCGCATGTGTCTTGACTTCTGCGCCCTCAACAAACTCACCATTAAAGACAAATTTCCCATTCTTATCATTGATGACCTCTTGGATGAATTGAGTGGCACCCAATTATTTACTAAACTTGATCTTCATTCTGGCTACCACCAGATCCGTATGAAAGAGGTAAACATTCCTAAGACTTCCTTTAGAACTCATGATGGCCACTATGAGTTTTTGGTCTTGCCCTTTGGCTTGTGTAATGCTCCCTCCACTTTTCAAATCCTAATGAATCATGTCTTCCATCCTTTTCTCCATCATTTTGTCTTAGTTTTCTTTGATGATATCCTCATATATAACAAAACCTAGACATACCATATTTGTCATGTGGATCGATTTCTCTATCTACTCTCAGCACCAACTTTTCTTGAAACAATCTAAATGTGATTTTGGCATCTCGGAAGTCGAGTACTTGGGTCATATTTTTGGAAAGGATGGTTTCAGGGTGGATCCTAAAATGATTTAAGCTATGCCAGACTGGTCTCACCCAAAGAATCTTAAAAGATTGCATGGATTTATGGGCTTAACAGGTTATTATCGCAAGTTTTTTAAGAATTATGGAAAGATTGTAGCACTTCTCACTACACTCCTTAAAAAGAATTCTTTCACTTGGACTCCAGCAGCTGCTCAAGCCTTTCAAACCTTGAAGATGTCCATGTGCACCACTCCAGTCCTGGCCTGTCCTGATTTCACAAAGACCTTTGTCTTGGAATGTGATTCTTTAGGGAAAGGAATTGGCGCTATCCTTATGCAATAGGGTCGTCCTTTGGCCTTTACTAACAAACAAATGTCTAAATGAAATTTTGGAAAATTAATCTATGAAAAGGAAATTTTGGCTATTATGCATGTTTTTGATCTTTGTTGCCCTTATCTATTAGGGAAATGCTTCCAAATTAAGACAGGTCATCAAAGCCTCAAGCATTTTATAGAACAACTCATTTCCTCACCATAGCAACAAAAATGGATGACTAAGCTCTTTGGATATGATTATGAGATCATTTACAGGAAAGGAAAAGACAATGTGGTTGTGGATGTACTTTCCTGGAAATATGAAGATGAAGGGTCCCATTTTTCTCTCTCCTTCATTGTACTAGATTGACTCCAAGTTGTTCTCTAGGAATGGCTAAACGATCCCAAAAGTTTGCATACGATACAACAATTATAGTTCGATTCTCCAGTTTCCACAGGGTACTGTTGGCTCCATGATGAGATTTGATACAAAGGTCATTTGTATTTAAGTAAACAGTCAAAAATTAAATCCATGGTACTTTCTGATCTTCATGCTACACCCAATAGCTAGGCACTCCAAGTTTACCAAAACTTATGACAGGGTCAAAAGTTCTTTTTGGGGGGATGGTATGAAACAAAACGTTCATAATTTTGTATCTGGATGTGATGTGTGTCATTGCAGCAAGGGAGAAACAGTCAAATATCCTGGAACACTACAACCACTTCCAATTCCACCTGCTATTTGGCGGGATATATCCATGGATTTTATTGTAAGATTACCTAAATTGAGCAATAAATCATTCATCATGGTGGTAGTTGATTGAATTTCCAAGTATGCTCATTTATGTTCTCTTCAACACCCATTTACAACATCCACTGTGGCTCAAGTTTTCATGGATCAGGTCTTCAATCTTCATGGCATGCCACATTCTATTGTTTTTTATCATGACCCAACTTTCACTAGAAATTTTTGGTAAGAACTGTTCAAGATACAAGGAACCCATTTGCATCTCAACACAACTTATCATCCCCAAACTGATGGTCAAATTGAAGATGTCAACAAGTGTTTGGAAACATATTTGTTTTGCATCAGAAAATAAAAATCAGTGGGCTCAATGGTTACCACTAGTTGAATGGTGGTACAACACTTCATACCATAATGCTACCCGCATGAGTCCTGTTGAAGCAGTATATGGAAAAAGTTTGCCTTTAGCTCTCTCATATTTACCAGGTGTCTCGAAGGTCTAGTCATTTGACCAAACACTTATAGTTTGAGAGGATATTCTCCGTACCCTCAAGGATAATTTGGTCATGGCCCAGAATCGCATGAAGAAGCAAGCATATCAAGGTCATTGTGAACATCAATTTGCAGAAGGGGATCAGGTGTTTCTTCGACTACAATCTTACAAGAAAATTCCCTCAAGGCTGACCATTGTCAAAAACTGGCACCCAAATTTTATGGTCCTTATACCATTCTCAAGCGTGTGGTACAAATGGCCTATGAGTTGGATTTTCCTAGTCATTCTAAGCTACATCCTACTTTTCATGTTTCCTACTTAAATAAGGTGATTGGAGCTAAGTGCCAAACTCAAACCAACCTTATCAAGTTGGATGAACAAGGCTCTATTTGGCAACAACCTCAAGCATTTTTGGACCAGCGTGAGAGTTGCCTACGTCATTGAACCATCCAGGAAGTGTTATTCTTGTGGAAAGATACAACCCCAACAAATTCCACTTGGGCACCATCTACCATTCTACAACAATTTCCACATCTCGAGCCTTGAGGACAAGGTTTCTTTTAAGGTGGAGGACATGTTAGGGACCTAACCCTTCATGTAGGTAGAATAGTATATTCTTATGTAAAGGTCAATATTAATAAGGCCTAGCAATAAGATAGAATAAGTCGAATGTAAGAAGACCTAATAGAGGCTTCCACTTCTAGAAGGATCTTCCTCTGGATGGTTTTTGTGATAGACATATTTAGTATAAATAGGAGTCTAGGGTATGAGAACTTTTGTCTTGGATATTATTGTAATAGAGCTCTACTTTGCTGGATATTTCCCCCACGAAGAGGCAAGTGAACATTTCTCTTAGTAATCTAAGTGGTCTTTCTGGTGTTATTCTGGTATCATTTTGGTATTATTGTGGTGTTGTTATGGTTATATTGTTGTTCATCTTCCATTTATAGCACTTTATTTATGTCCTGCATACTTTTTATATCTGGAATATTACAGACCCAACTCCCTAGAATTTAGGAAGTTTCAGTGTTTTTTCTAGCCCTGCGATGTTTTTTTGTGTAGTACCTCCCCTTGGTGATGTTGGTTGACTTTGAATCGATGAAATGCTTCCACTTATATGGATACTACTACTTTGTCTTCCCTTTCTAACTATAAGTGGTTTTAAAATATCCTCAAATGTTACTTCCAATCTGGGTGACACACACATGGTCATGGAGTCGACATAGAATCTATTCTAAGTATGACTTAATGACTCTTCTATTATAGGAATTCATTGAGAATTCTCTTCCTCTCCTTATACATGTGGTATTTCAATGATATGGACTATTGCGTAGGGTTTTCTCCTCTCCAACTCACTATGTGTCTCTCCTTTCTCAGCCCCATTATTCAACCTCTTGTACCTTCTTTCATTGTGCAATACTCTAAAATTGTCTTCATCTTCTGATACATCTTCTTTGTTTCTCTGCATCCTTAGTCCTTCCCTTCCTTCTTCATTTATTCCTTCATTATTTCCTACCTTCAAATTATCCTCTAGGAATCCCCTAGTTCCCCTATGTGCATGAAGCCCCTTAGAAATCAGACACCATCATCATGACACACTTGTCACACAACAACATATTTATCCAGGTAACAAATGATTTCATAAACCTTCTGCGCAGACCTTTAAAGAAATACCTCTTTGCAACACTTTATGAATGTGTACAATCTATTGCAAATTTTGTGATATAACTTCCTAATATACTGTTCAACAAGAAATAAATTGCATGGGAATTCTTGATACTTATAGAGTTCAATTGTATTACCAACTCAAGAATCTAGTTCTTCGGCAGTATAGTTCTCTTACCTTCTAGCATTCTCCAATAATATTTCTAACCACTCAGTTAAGATAATCATGAATTCACCAAATAAAATTTCATGCAACTCTGTGTACACATACCTTTAAATCCTTATCTCATCACTTAGTCGAGGGTTTCTATTCTTTGTCCAGGAAAATTCTTGTTCCTTTCTTTCTATCCATTTGGTGATCTCTTTCTTATTCATCCTCCAAAAAAATCCCTCAATCATAGATTTTGGGTCCCGACAATGAAACCATTTGTTGGAACATGGTTCTAATACCTTAGGTTCAAGTTCTCTAACCAGCAAATCTTGTAGACAACAGCCCTTTGGGAATCACATGCATGCATCTGGATTCTCACCTGAGGCATCTATTAGAGCTGCATGAACCAAGTTTCTGTAGGGATGAGGGGATGTGAGGCCATTAGCATATTAATTCCTACTTATCTACCTTTTGCAGTGTATTCATTGTCCCTTTCCCCTTGATTAATTATTAACCTTTAATTATGAAGCATCATTGTGACATATATTGAAACATAAACTATTCACTGTAACATTCATCTTTACTGTGCATCAATCATCTACTACACAGATCTAGATCTAGTTATGCATAATTAGAACATTCATGAACCATCACATAAAAATACATTTAGACACTGATTTTTAACGTGGTTCACCCAAACTTTGTGTTACATCCACAACAAATGGCTTCTTTATTATTCTTTCTGCAATTCATCTCAGGCTTGCGCACTGTACTTACAATAGATATATCATATTGTCCTTCCCCATATTTCCTAGCTTCTCTACAGTGCAAGCCTCTCTCTGCAAACTCTCTCTAAACCTTAATACATAGACTCTCTCTCTCATTATCTTCCTATTCTCTCACTCTAGGAGAACCCCAATCTTCCCAACCCACTACATATTTATACATAGAATTTAGGGATAAAAACCCTATTTTCTTATCCTAAAATCCTATGAAAACTCATTATTTGTACTTTCTTTTCCTATATTTGCGCCTGCATGATGATTTTACACTCCCGACTATTGTTCCTCCTTGTTTTGAACGTATACCTTCTTTTCCATGCCTATCTGATTTTTTTCATGTTCTCATTCTTCGTTCTTCAAACTTCATGTCTAACAACAACCCAAGTGTGTCTCCTATCCAAAGGAAAAGGGGAATGACTAAGGCATACATATTTTAAGGTGAACTCAATAAGATTAAGCCACCAACTTTCAATGGTGAGAACTGGAAAGGAGAAGAGGTTGAGGCCTGGCTATTGGAAATGAAGAAATATTTCCAGTTGCATTATTAACCCTCAAGGGTAAAAGCCATAATTGAAACCTACCACTTGCAAGGAAAGGAAACCATGTGGTGGGATCATCTTAAGCAAGCCAAGCACCTTGATGAGAAGAGGATCTCATGGAGGCAATTCAAAGGATATTTCCAAGAGAAGTACCTATATGACCATTATTATGAAAGGAATATGAAAGATTTCTTTGAACATAGGTTGGGAATCATGTTAATGGACGAGTATGAGAAGAGGTTATTTGAATTTATGAATCATGTGGACTTCATAAAGGATTAAAAGGTTGAAATACAAAGGTTTCTATGTCAGTTTCCCTCCTTTTTCAATGATAATATTCAATATGATAACCCTAATACTTTGGAGGAAGTCATAAGGAGAGAAAAACATCTTTATGAGTAAAGCAGAGGAAGGTCATCTTTCCAAAAATCTTGGAATGATAAGATGAAGGGTAAAAAGGATCAAAGGTATAAAGGTTTTAAGCCACCATTTTTAAAGAGAAATTCACAAGTAAATCAGCTAGGTCAGTAGGGGAAAAATGAGCACACGACTGCATATTCATTTGGGAAAAGGCCAAGGAAACAACCTGTACAATGTTGGGGATGTGAGGGAAATGACCTATAAGAGGACTTCCCTCAGAAAGGAGAAAGAATGATGATTGTCCAAAACATTCAGGAGGTTGAAATAGTGGAATAGATGGGATGAAACATGCCAAGGATTTATGTAGCCTTGGAAAAAAAGTAATCAGAGTATTAATCCCCCATGATTGAAGTGGAAGGTAGGATTTCTAACCATCCCATAGAAATTTTAATTGATTATGGAATTATCCATAGTTACATAAATTCTAACATTTTTGAAATATTTCACTTGAAATGGAATAAGCATAAGAAATTTTGGTTAGTTTTGTTAGTGACGGGGGCTAAGAGAAAGATCAATGAGTTAGTTGAAGATTGTCCAATAGACATGAATGGACTCAACACAAATGTGGTTGTGAATACCATACCATTGGGTTCATATGATTGTCTAATTGGAATGTATTGGTTGGAAAATAACCATGTTTTCCTAGGCTGTTACAAAAAGGCAATCACATGTATTGATGAAGATTGGAAAAAGGGAAAGATTCAAGGAATTCAGCTATGGAGTTGAAAAAACAATTAGGAAGGGATGTCATATTTTTGCAACCCATATGGAGGAAGCATCCATAGATAAAGTGGAAAACATTAAAGACCATCCAGTATTGAGGGACTTTGAATATGTTTTTAGATAAATCCCAGGATTTCCACCAAAGAGAGACATTGATTTCTCTATTGGTTTAGCACCAGAAGCTTCCCCAATGTCTAAGACACCATACATAATGGGTACACTTGAGTTGAAAGAGTTGTATATGAAACTTGAATATTTTTTAAGGAAGGAGTATATATGCCCAGGCGTGTTACCTTGGAGATCCCCAATGCTATTTGTAAATAATAAATATGGAACATTAACATTGTGTATTGATTTTAGGAACCTAAATAAGGTCACCATAAAGAAAAAAATATACTTTGCTTAGAATTTATGACTTATTTTATCATATGAAAGGTGAAAGGATATTTTCAAAGCTTCACTTGATATTAGGTTATCATCAAGTGAGGATAAAGGAAGAATACATCAGAAAAACAACATCCAAGACAAAACTTGGGTATTATGAATTCATGGTAGTACCATTTGGACTATAAAATGGCCCATCTATTTTTATGTTCTCGATGAATTGAGTGTTCACGGAGTACCTGTACAAGTTTGTGATTGTGTTCCTAGATGATATATTAATTCACTCTAAGCTAGAAGAGGAACATGAGAATCACCACCAAGACAACACACAAGGCAACCAATATTGTAGAAATATGTATTAAATAATACTACTACATATTGAAAAATTTACGATGACTACTTGCGATGAAAGTACCCTTTCTTCGGAAAATTCAAGAGAAAAAGTTCAATTTTTCAATTTTGTTATAAATACAACCCGTATTCGTCACTCTCTTGACGGAATCAAAATTTCATCTGTTTTGCAACAATCATGAAGATAGTGGAAAATCATCTCTCTTTCGATGAACATGTGTATTCGTTGCAAGCGCGATGCTCACTCTTAACTATTACACTCTTTGAGACTATCCATATTGTCTGTTATACTATTTGAAAAATTCTAAATTGATTTGTTTGGCTTCTATTACAAGAGCGATGATATGACCGTTATAACCGTTATACTCTTTGACAAAGTGACCTAAATATAACTAGTTAATTTTTATATTTATAGGTCATAGTTCGTCGCAATTGCGACGACGATGACCTATAAATATTTGGCAATTTAAATATGTTGTGAAAATCTTGCTATAACAACAACGGTTCTGAAAAGGTATTTTTGTGCAGAAGTTGTGCTTACTAATGTTGTAGAATATAATTAGAGGTGGGGAAAAAAGTAAAGAATGTGAAAAGGGTGATGGTATATGTTATTGCCCTTGCAAAAAATGTTGCCTCATACGTCCCATAAGAATTTTAATAGAAACAGCTACAAAACATTGTAGGAAATATGGTCACATTGATGGCAGATCGAATGACTATCGCCCCATGGTAATTAGCTATATATTCATTATCTATTTTTACATTGTCAATTTTATATAAAATTATATATATGTATATGTATTATTTGAATGTTTGTTATAATACACACTAATTTTGCATGATTGTTTGCAATTATAAAGTTAGAGTTTCCCTCTAACGTTTCGCAGAATATTGCACCAAGTAGTAGTAGAAATGATGTTGTACAAGCTGAGGAACATGACAAAGCAAATGAGGATTTCATGGAAGAAGATGATGGGACAAATCAATTTAATGATCCCATGGAAGAAGATGATGGGACAAATCAAATGATCCAATATTTGTTTTCGTAACTGCATGAGGATGGGGACAGTGATGGTATTTATGATGAACCTTTATTAAAAAAGGAAAATAAACAACTTTATGAAGGATCAAGAGGAAATCTTCTCTCGGCTACATTGTTGCTAGTGAACTGAAAGGTTATGAATAATTTGTTGAACACTTGTATGACACAGATCCTAAAGTATGTAATATGTTTCAGCTCTATTATACATAAATGTTGATTTTTTTCTATTTGTTTTTAGTGTTAATTAATGTGTAAAATAAAAATGCAATTTTTATGATTAATAGTCTTTACATTAACTAGTTATTTGTTATGTTGTAGATTGTCAGGTGATTTTTTGTTACCATCGTCAAATATTTTACTTCGCACATATCGAGGTTTGCATGCCATTATGAAAGACATTGGAATGGATTATCAAACTATAAATTCATGTCCTAATGATCATATTATATATTATGGACAACATGCTTCGAAAACAGAATGTCCTCAATGTCTTATAAGTATATATTGAATCGATCAAGTAACAAAAAGGGTGCCTCGAAATGATCTTCGTCATATTCCCATAATTCCACGTTTGCAGTGATTGTTCAGGTGTGAAATAATAGCACAATTTATGGATTACCATGCACATAACAGAAGTGGAGATGGTGTTTTTCAAATGTCTATCGATTATTCCGCATTTAGGGAAATTGAGGGAAAATGGGTAGATTTCAAATATGAACCTCGTAATGTTAGGCTTTCATTGGCAGATGACGATGTTAATCCATTTAGAGATATTAGGTCTATTTATTCAGTGTGGCATTTTTTTTTATCAACAATAACATTCCTCCTTGGATGTCCATAAAGAGGGAGCACATAATGTTGACAATGATTGTTCCAGGTATTTGTTTACATTAATTTTTTGAATGTAACATTTTCATTTGTTTCAATTTGTTCATAATATATTTTGTTTATTTATTTACTTATATATACATGATATCATTCCTATAGTATTTATGTGTAATTTCAAACAATTAGGTAAGTACCAGGTTAAAGATATGAATGTATATATCGAACCTCTTATCGACGAGCTGCTAAAGTTAGGGGCTGGCATCACAATGTATGACATATCTAAACCAATTGGGGAGAAGAAATTTAAATTTCGTGGAATACTTTTATGGAAAATTCATGATGCCCCTGGACTAACACATTTTTGTGGTATGTAGCATTCTAATATTTCTCTTTAATACTATATAATTTTTTAATGTTATCATGGTGCATGTTTAATTTTTAAATAATCTCATCGTATAATTGACATTAATTTATTTGTTGTAGGTCTTCAAACAAAGGGTAAATTTGCATGTCCAGTTTGTGGTCCTAAGATGAAGTATCGTCATTCAAAATTTTTAGGAAAGGTGGTGTTTGATGAGTATAGGCACCTCCTCCCTAAGAACCACAGGTATCATACTACTAAAAAACATATTTTCAATGGGAAAGAAGGGATTGGTTTAAAACCATGAAGAATGGCACCTCACCTATGGAGGTTGGAATATAATAGAAATCGTCAAGGTACTCAATTTCTTTATGTATCATATATCATGTAATGTTTTGAATGTTTATTTTAATCATTGAATTTATTTTACCATATTTGATAATTATTTTTTTGATTTATTTTATGCTTCATGAAGGCCGCCATCATCATGAAGGTATTATTAATGGGATTTCACGAGGAATGAAACGTTATCTCGCTCAATTCATGAGGTTTCCCTACTATGAGGAGCTAAAAATAGCTCATTTGTTTGATACAATTCATATTGTGAAGAATGTGACAGAAACATTATGGCGAATCATAGATGGTAGGAGGGACAAAGAAAAAATTGTCAAAATTTATACTGACATTCAGGAAGCCAATCATGCAATGTGAAGTGTGATCCAATATTCAAATAGATCAGATGGAATACTATATCGAAATAACCTTCCATGGTTATTAACAGAGCAACAAATAAATGATGTAAAATAGGTCATTCAAAGAATTAAATTTCCCACGGGTTTTGTTTCAAACATAAATAATATCTTAACGAAGAAAGGTGAATTTGGTGGGGTAAAAACACATGATTGGCATACCTTCATTAAGGCAATAATTTTGGTATACATATTTATATATTGGCCTTATACATCTTTTTATTTTTTTATTTTTTTTGTCTACTTTGGTCGAAACAAATAAC
>JASDQU010104649.1:242253-255773 GCA_032191745.1 Picea mariana | reverse complement strand
CATACCTATCATTTTTCAGCAATTTTTTTGACCCCACCCACCCCTTTTCGGTTCCCTCATCATCATGGCCCGTACCCATAGCCAAGACTTAGAAGCTTGCTTCAATACCTTGCAATATAATTTCACAGAGAACCAACAACAAGTGAGACACTTCAATGCCAATATTTCCACCATAAATAAAAACATGCATTCCTCCATCGTCGCCTCAATCAAGGATCTCAAAGAAGACCTCAGACAAGACATTACTACCCATCTTGAATCTGTCGTTTCGTTGATCTACACCAAAATGCATATCCCTGCAGATCTCCCTTTATCTGGCCCACCTTTGCATACCGAAGTTGAAACTTCCTCTCATTCCCATAATTTTCAGCCCCATCACTTTCATCGTGACCTACGCCTTCCACATGTGGATGTGACGAAATTTGATGGCTCGGATCCCACTGGTTGGGTTACTCAAATGGAAAATTATTTATCTTTGTACAAAATTACAAATGATTTGTCCAAACTCCGATATGGTTCTCTCCATCTAGATCAAGAATGTTGCCAATGGTGGCAATGGAGAAAAACTGCCCATCAAGGGTATGCTTCTTAGACACACTTTGTGGTAGAGCTTTATGAACTCTTTGACACCGACACCAAACATTTAGGCCATTTGAAAAATTTGAAACAATATGGCACAGTGGAAGACTTTATAGCTGCTTTTGAGCGACTAGGTTTTCGTACAAAAGGCATGTTTGGTGCTTTTTTCCGAGAATGTTTTATCAATTTCCTCAAGGATGAGATTCGTGCCCATGTCTTCATGGATCGGCCTTAAATTTGGGTGGAGGCTACTAAAAGAGATAAGGAATCACAACAGGTTGTCTCTTCTCAAAACTGGAAGCCTTCCTTTATTCCTTGCACTAAACAAGTAAATCACACTCCTCCTTCTACTTCACTAAATATCCAAAACTTGAACAGGGATGAAATGGATGAATGCCAACTCAAAGGCCGTTGTTATAATTGTGATGACAATATTTTTCGAGACACAAGTGTAAGGAACAAAACATTTTTATGGCCATCTCGGAGGATTTTTTGGAAGAGGATGTTGAAGCTCCCCTTGTGTCTATGTCACCTGAACCCATTGAAATAACCCCTCCCAAAGACCCTCTCAAAGTAGAACTAGTCATTTCCTTAAATTCTCTCACTGGCTTCTCTGCTCCCCAAACCCTCTAACTAATTGGATACATCAAGCATAGGAAGGTCATCATTCTTGTTGATAGTGGAAGCACCCATACTTTTATCCATCGCCGCATTTATCAAGAAACTAATTGCTATATCCGTACAGTCAATAATTTCCAAATCATGATTGTCAATGGTGGGTCCATGAAATATGGAGGGCATTGTGAAAATGTGTGTCTCCAAATTGGTGACTACCACCTAAAATCTCATATGTTTTCTATCGACATGGGCGGTTGTGACATTGTGTTGGGTGCAGACTAGCTAAGGAATTTGGGTCCCATTCTCATGGATTTTAAGGAATTAACCATGCAATTCAACCAGGAGGGCCAATAGTATAAGTTCCAAGGAATCACCTTCAGTTTGTCTGAGATCATTAGTTCCCATCGCATGGAAAATCTGTTAAAAAAAGTTCATTCTGGCTTTATTTCCCAACTCCATGCCATACAAGCAACTAAGACACCCTCTATGTGACAGGACCTCCAATCCATCCTCTCTAAACATCAAGTGGATTTTTCCACTCCCCAAGGACTCCCTCCTTCTTGTGGTGTTCATGATCATTCCATTCCCCTTGTACCAGGAAGATTTCCTCCCAATATTCGTCCCTATCGTGACCCCTTTTCCCAAAAACATTAAATTGATAAAATGGTTCAATAACTACTTAGCGCAGGTGTTATCTGCCCTAGTACGAGCCCCTACTCTTCTCCCATGGTCATGGTCATGAAGAAATAAGGTTCTTGGCACATGTGTCTTGACTTCTGCACCCTCAAAAAACTCACCATTAAAGACAAATTTTCCATTCTTATCATTGATGACCTCTTGGATGAATTGAGTGGCACTCAGTTATTTACTAAACTTGATCTTCATTCTAGCTACCACTAGGTCCGTATAAAAGAGGTAGACATTCCTAAGACTACCTTTAGAACTCATGATGGCCACTATGAGTTTTTGGTCATGCCCTTTGTCTTGTGTAATGCTCCCTCCACTTTTCAAATCCTCATGAATCATGTCTTCCATCCTTTTCTCCGTAATTTTGTCTTAGTTTTCTTTGATGATATCCTCATCTATAGAAAAACCTGGACATACCATATTTGTCATGTGGATCGAGTTCTCTATCTACTCTCAACACCAACTTTTCCTGAGACAATCTAAATGTGATTTTGGCACCTCGGAAGTCGAGTACTTGGGTCATTTTGTTGGCAAGGATGATTTCAGGGTGGATCCTAAAAAGATTTAAGCTATGCAAGACTGGCCTCACCCAAATAATCTTAAAAGATTGCATGGATTTCTAGGCTTAACAGGTTATTATCGCAAGTTTTTTAAGAATTATGGAAAGATTGCAACACTTCTCACTACACTCCTTAAAAAGAATTCTTTCACTTGGACTCCAGTAGCTGCTCGGGCTTTTCAAACCTTGAATATGTCCATGTGCACCACTCCAGTCCTGTCCCGTCCTGATCTCACAAAGACCTTTGTCCTAGAATGTGATGCTTTAGGGAAAGTAATTGGAGCTATCCTTATGCAATAGGGTTGGCCTTTGTCCTTTACTAACAAACAACTGTCTAAAATAAATTTGGAAAAATTAATCTATGAAAAGGAAATTTTGGCTATTATGCATGTCGTTGATCTTTGCTGCCCTTATCTATTGGGGAAATGCTTCCAAATTAAGACAGATCATCAAAGCCTCAAGCATTTTCTAGAACAGTTCATTTCCTCACCAGAGCAAGAAAAATGGATAACTAAGCTCTTTGGATATGATTATGAGATCATTTACAAGAAAGGAAAAGACAATGTGGTTGTGGATGTACTTTCCTGGAAATATGAAGATGAAGGGTCCCATTTTTCTCTCTTCTTCATTGTACTAGATTGACTCCAAGTCATTCTCTAGGAATGGCTAAACGATCCCAAAAGTTTTCATATGATACAACAATTGTAGTTCGATTCTCCAATTTCCCCGGGGTACTCTTGGCTCCATGATGAGCTTCGATACAAAGAACATTTGTATTTAGGTAAATAGTCAAAAATTAAATCCATGGTGCTTTACGATCTTCATGCTACACCCATAGCTAGGCACTCCAAGTTTACCAAAACTTATGACAGGGTCAAAAGTTATTTTTTTGGGGATGGTATGAAACAAAACGTTCATAATTTTGTATTTGGATGTGATGTGTGTCAATGCAACAAGGGAGAAACAGTCAAATATCCTGGAACACTACAACCACTTCCAATTCCACCTTCTATTTGGTGGGATATCTCCATGGATTTTATTGTAGGATTACCTAAATTGGGAAATAAATCAGTCATCATGGTGGTAGTTGATCGACTTTCCAAGTATGCTCATTTCTGTTCTCTTCAACACCCATTTACAACATCCACTGTGGCTCAAGTTTTCATGGATCAGGTCTTCAATCTTCATGGCATGTTGCATTCTATTGTTTTTTATCACGACCCAACTTTCACTAGATATTTTTGGCAAGAACTGTTCAAGATACAAGGAACCCATTTTCATCTCAGCACAACTTATCATCCCCAAATTGATGGTCAAACTGAAGATGTCAACAAGTGTTTGGAAACATATTTGTTTTGCATCAGAAAATAAAAATCAGTGGGCTCAATGGTTACCACTAGTTGAATGGTGGTACAACACTTCATACCATAATGCTACCCGCATGACTCCTTTTGAAGTAGTATATGGAAAAATTTCTCCTTTAGTTCTCCCATATTTACCAGGTGTCTTGAAGGTCTAGTCGTTTGACCAAACACTTACAATTTGAGAGGATATTATTTGTACCCTCGAGGATAATTTTCTCATATCCCATAATCGCATGAAGAAACAAGCATATCAAGGTCATTGTGAACATCAATTTGCATAAGGGGATCAGGTGTTTCTTCAACTGCAATCTTACAAGAAAATTCCCTCAAGGTTGACCATTGTCATAAACTGGCACCCAAATTTTATGGTCCTTATACCGTTCTCAAGCATGTGGGACAAGTGGCCTATGAGTTGGATTTTCCCAGTCATTCTAAGCTACATCCTATTTTTCATGTTTCCTACTTAAATAAGGTGATTGGAGCTAAGTGCCAAACTCAAACCAACCTTCTCAAGTTGGATGAACAAGGCTCCATTTGGCAACAACCTCAAGCATTTTTGGACTAGCGTGAGAGTCACCTACGTCAGTGAACCATCTAGGAAGTGTTGTTCCTATGGAAAGATACAACCCCAACAAATTCCACTTGGGAACCATCTACCATTATACAACAATTTCCACATCTCAAGCCTTGAGGACAAGGTTTCTTTTAAGGGGGAGGACATGTTAGGGACCTAACCCCTCATGTAGGTAGAATAATATATTCTGATGTAAAGGTCAATATTAATAAGGCCTAGCAATAAGATAGAATAAGTCGAATGTAAGAAGACCTAATAGAGGCTTTCGCTTCTAGAAGGATCTTCCTCTGGATGGTTCTTGTGATAGACATATTTAGTATAAATAGGAGTCTAGGGTATGAGAACTTTTGTCTTGGATATTATTGTAATAGAGCTTTGCTCTACTGGATATTTCCCCCACGAAGAGGCAAGTGAACATTTCTCTTAGTAATCTAAGTGGTCTTTCTGGTGTTATTCTGGTATCATTTTGGTTTATTGTGGTGTTGTTCTGGTTATGTTGTTGTTCATCTTCCATTTAAAGCATTTTATTTATGTCCTGCATACTTTTTATATCTAGAATATTACAGACCCAACTCCCTAGAATTTAGGAAGTCTTAGTGTTTTTTCCAACCCTGCGATGTTGCTTTGTGTAGTACCTCCCCTTGGTGATGTTGGTGGACTTTGAATCGATGCACTGCTTCCACTTATATGGATACTACTACTCTGTCTTCCCTTGCTAACTATAACTGGTTTTAAAAAATCCTCAAATGTTACTTCCGATCTGGGTGACACACACAAGGTCATGGAGTCGACATAGAATATATTCTGAGTAGGACTTAATGACTCTTCTATTATAGGAATTCATTGAGAATTCTCTTCCTCTCCTTATACATGTGGTATTTCAATGATATGGACTATTGCGTAGGGTTTTCTCCTCTCCAATTCACACTGTGTCTCTCCTTTCTCAGCCCCATTATTCAACCTCTTGTACCTTCTTTCACTGTGAAATACTCTAAAATTGTCTTCATCTTCTGATACATCTTCTTTGTTTCTATGCATCCTCAGTCCTTCCCTTCCTTCTTCATTTATTCCTTCATTATTTCCTACCTTCAAATTATCCTCTAGGCATCCCCTAGTTCCCCTATGTGCATGAAGCCCCTTAGAAATTAGAGTCCATCATCATGACACACTTGTCACACAACAACATATTTATCCAGGTAACAAATGATTTCATAAACCTTCTGCACGGAACTTTAAAGAAATACCTCTCTGCAACACTTTATGAATGTGTACAATCTATTGCAAATTTTGTGATATAACTTCCTAATATACTGTTCAACAAGAAATAAATTGCATGGGAATTCTTGATACTTATAGAGTTCAATTGTCTTACCAACTCAAGAATCCAGTTCCTCGGTAGTACAGTTCTCGTATCTTCTAGCATTCTCCAATAATCTTTCTAACCACTCAGTTAAGATAATCGTAAATTCACCAAATAAAATTTCATGCAACTCTGTGTACACATACCTTTAAATCCATATCTCATCGCTCAGTCGAGAGTTTCTATTCTTTGTCTGGGAAAATTCTTGTTCCTTTCTTTCTATCCATTTGGTGATCTATTTCTTGTTCATCCTCCAAAAAAATCCTTCAATCATAGATTTTGGGTCCTGACAATGAAACCATTTGTTGGAACATGGTTGTAATACCTTAGGTTCAAGTTCTCTAACCAAAAAATCCTGTAGACAACAGCCCTTTCAGAATCACCTGCATGCATCTGGATTCTCACCTAAGGCATCTATTAGGGCTGCATGAACCAAGTTTCTGTAGGGATGAGGGGATGTGAGGCCATTAGCATATTAATTCCTACTTACCTACCTTTTGCATTGTATTCGTTGTCCCTTTCCCCTTGATTAATTATTAACCTTTATTTATGAAGCATCATTGTGACATATATTGAAACATAAACTATTCATTATAACATTCATCTTTACGTTGCATCAATCATCTACTACATAGATCTAGATCTAGTTATGCATAATTAGAGCATTCATGAACCATCACATAAAAATACATTTAGACATCGATTTTTAACGTGGTTCACCCAAACTTTGTGTTACATCCACAACAAATGGCTTCTTTATTATTCTTTCTGCAATTCATCTTAGGCTTGTGCACTGTACTTACAATAGATATATCATATTGTCCTTCCCCATCTTTCCTAGCTTCTCTACAGTGCAAGCCTCTCTCTGCAAACTCTCTCTAAACCTTAAGACATAGACTCTCTCTCTCATTATCATCCTATTCTCTCACTCTGGGAGAATCCCAATCTTCCCAACCCACTACATATTTATACATAGAATTTAGGGATGAAAACCCTATTTTCTTATCCTAAAATCCTATGAAAACTCATTATTTGTACTTTCTTTTCCTATATTTGTGCCTTCATGCTGATTTTACACTCCTGACTGTTGTTCCTCCTTGTTTTGAACGTATACCTTCTTTTGCATGCCTATCTGATTTTTTGCGTGTCCTCATTCTTCATTCTTCAAACTTCATGTCTAACAACAACCCAAGTGTGTCTCCTGTCCAAAAGAAAAGGGGAATGACTAAGGCATACATATTTTAAGGTGAACTCAATAAGATTAAGCCACCAACTTTCAATGGTGAGAACTGGAAAGGAGAAGAGGTTGAGGCCTGGCTATTGGAAATGAAGAAATATTTCCAGTTGCATTATTAACCCTCAAGGGTAAAAGCCATAATTGAAACCTACCACTTGCAAGGAAAGGAAACCATGTGGTGGGATCATCTTAAGCAAGCCAAGCACCTTGATGAGAAGAGGATCTCATGGAGGCAATTCAAAGGATATTTCTAGGAGAAGTACCTATATGACCATTATTATGAAAGGAATATGAAATATTTCTTTGAACATAGGTTGGGAAGCATGTCAATGGACGAGTATGAGAAGAGGTTATTTGAATTTATGAAGTATGTGGACTTCATAAAGGATGAAAAGGGGTAAATACAAAGGTTTCTATGTCAGTTGCCCTCCTTTTTCAATGATAATATTCAATATGATAACCCCAATACTTTGGAGGAAGTCATAAGGAGAGAAAAACATCTTTATGAGTAAAGCAGAGGAAGGTCATCTTTCCAAAAATCTTGGAATGATAAGATGAAGGGTAAAAAGGATCAAAGGTATAAAGGTTTTAAGCCACCATTTTTAAAGAGAAATTCACAAGCAAATGAGCTAGGTCAGTAGGGAAAAAATGAGCACAAGACTGCAGATTCATTTGGGAAAAGGCCAAGGAAACAACCTGTACAATGTTGGGGACATGAGGGAAATGACCTATAAGGGGACTTCCCTCAGAAAGGAGAAAGAATGATGGTTGTCCAAAACATTCAGGAGGTTGAAATAGTGGAATAGATGGGATGAAACATGCCAAGGATTTATGTAGCCTTTGAGAAAAAGTAAGAAGAGTATCAATCCCCCATGATTGAAGTGGAAGGTAGGATTTCTAACCATCCCATATAAATTTTAATTGATTATGGAACTATCCATAGTTACATAAATTCTAACATTTTTGAAATATTTCACTTGAAATGGAATAAGCATAAGAAATTTTGGTTAGTTTTGTTAGCGACGGGGGCTAAGAGAAAGATCAATGAGTTAGTTGAAGATTGTCCAATAGACATGAATGGACTCAACACAAATGTGGTTGTGAATACAATACCATTAGGTTCATATGATTTTCTAATTGGAATGGATTGGTTGGAAAATAACCATGTTTTCCTAGGCTGTTACAAAAAGACAATCACATGTATTGATGAAGATTGGAAACAAGGAAAGATTCAAGGAATTCAGTTATGGAGTTGAAAAAACAATCAGGAAGGGATGTAATATTTTGCAACCTATATGGAGGAAGCATCCAGAGATAAAGTGGAAAACATTAAAGACCATCCAGTATTGAGGGACTTTGAATATGTTTTTAGATAAATCCCAGGATTTCCACCAAAGAGAGACATTGATTTCTCTATTGATTTAGCACCATGAGCTTCCCCAATGTCTAAGACACCATACAGAATGGGTACACTTGAGTTGAAAGACTTGTAGATGCAACTTGAATATTTTTTAAGGAAGGAGTATATATGCCCAAGCGTGTTACCTTGGAGATCCCCAATGCTATTTGTAGATAATAAATATGGAACATTAACACTGTGTATTGATTTTAGGAAGCTAAATAAGGTCACCATAAAGAAAAAAATATCCTTTGCTAAGAATTGATGACTTATTTTATCATATGAAAGGTGAAAGGATATTTTCAAAGCTTCACTTGATATCAGGTTATCATCAAATGAGGATAAAGGAAGAATACATCAGCAAAACAACATCCAAGACAAAATTTGGGTATTATGAATTCATGGTAGTACCATTTGCACTATAAAATGGCCCATCTATTTTTATGTTCTCGATGAATGGAGTGTTCACGGAGTACCTGTACAAGTTTGTGATTGTGTTCCTAGATGATATACTCATCTACTCTAAGCTAGAATAGGAACATGAGAAACATTTGAGAATGGTGCTGCAATTTTTAAGAGAGCATAAGTTGTATGCTAAGATAAGTAAGTGCATATTTTATCAAAATAAGATTCACTACTTGGGGCATATAATTTCAAAAGAAGGGATATAATTGAATCCTGAGAAGATAGAGACCATTAGAGGATGCAAAACGCCAAAGAATGAGATATATGTGAGATCATTCATAGATCTTGTCAATTATTACCAAATATTAATAAAGAGTTTTCAAATATTAAAATCCTAATCACTTCTTTGCAAAATAAGGGAGTGAAGTTTGAATGGACTCCCAAGTGTGAAGAGAGATTTCAGCAGCTTAAAGACATATTGACAAGTGTGCTAATATTGATTATTGCATATCTAGATGAATATTTTGTTGTGTGCACTGATGCATGGAAGGAAGGGATCAGGGGAATCCTCAGTCAAAAATATCATGTAGTATGCTATGAGTCCAAAAAAATAAAAGAGCATGAGAGGAATTATGCTAGGCATGAATTGGATTTAGTAACAATTGTGCATGCATTAAAAATGTGGAGACATTACCTTATGGGGAATAAATTTAGCTAAGGACAAAGAACTATGGTCTGAAACATTTGTTTGGATAGCCAACAATAAATGTAGACAAACTAGATGGCTATAATTTTTGAGTGAATATGACTTTGAAATAAATCATATAAAGGGAAAGTAAAATCAAGTGGTTGATTCACACAACATGAGATCTCATGAAGTGCATGTTGAAACCATCAACATGTACAAGAATGATATGAAAGATAAAATTATTGTAGCAACAAATTCAGAAAATCTTTATTTTAAAATAAAAGAAACATTACAATAGAGTATTTTTCAGTAGAAATGTAATTATTATGAGCTAAAAGAGGATGGAATTCTCATGTACAAAGGAAAGGTATATGTGTTGAATTCTAGTGAGATGAAATGGAGTGCTGAGAGAAATGCACAATGTACCATATGTTGGGAACCCAGGATATCATAAGACCATTGAAGTTGTAAGAAGCCAATATTTTTGGTCGGGAATGAATTAATAAGTGGCTAATTACATATCTATAGTTCTAGAGTGCCAGAAAGTGAAGATAGAGCATAGGCATCCAACTGGGTTATTGCATCCATTTCCCATTCCTGAGTGGAAGTGGGAGGTTGTAACTATTGATTTTATTACAAAGCTACATAGAACATTGAAGCAACATGATTCCACCATGGTGGTGGTGGATAAGTTAACTAAGGAAACACATTTTATTCTAGTAAAGACAACACACAAGGCAACCAATATTGTAGAAATATGTATTAAATAACACTACTACATATTGAAAATTTTACGACGACTACTTGCGATGAAAGTACCCTTTCTTCGGAAAATTCAAGAGAAAAACTTCAATTTTTCAATTTTGTTATAAATACAACCCGTATTCATCACTCTCTTGACGGAATCAAAATTTTGTCTGTTTTGCAACAATCATGAAGATAGTGGAATATCGTCTCTCTTTCGACGAACATGTGTATTCGTCACAAGCGTGATGCTCACTATTAAATGTTACACTCTTTGACACTATCCATATTAACTGTTATACTATTTGACAAATTCTAAATTGATTTGTTCAGCTTCCATCGCAAGAGCGATGATATGATCGTTATAACCGTTATACTCTTTGACAAAGTGACCTAAATATAACTAGTTAATTTTTATATTTATAGGTCATAGTTTGTCGCAATTGCGATGACGATGACCTATAAATATTTTGCGATTTAAAGATGTTGCGGCAATCTTGCTATAACAACAACAATTTTGAAAGGGTATTTTTGTGCAGAAGTTGTGCTTAATAATGTCGTAGAATATAATTAGAGGTGGGGAAAAAAGTAAAGCATGTGAAAAGGGTGATGGTATATGTTATTGCCCTTGCAAAAAATGTTGCCTCGTACGTCTCATAAGAATTTTAATAGAAACAGCTACAAAACATTGTAGGAAATATGGGCACATTGATGGCAGATCGAATGACTATCACCCCATGGTAATTAGCTATATATTCATTATCTATTTTTATGTTGTCAATTTTATATAAAATTATATATATGTATATGTATTGTTTGAATGTTTGTTATAATACACACTAATTTTGCATGATTGTTTGCAATTATAAAGTTAGAGTTTCCCTCTAACTTTCCACAGAATATTGCACCAAGTAGTAGTAGAAATGATGTTGTACAAGATGAGGAACATAACAAAGCAAATGAGGATCTCATGGAAGAATATGATGGGACAAATCAATTTAATGATCCCATGGAAGAAGATGATGGGACAAATCAAATGATCCAATATTTGTTTTTGTAGCCGCATGAGGATGGGGACAGTGATGGTATTTATAATGAACCTTTATTAGAAAAGGAAAATAAACAACTTTATGAAGGATCAAGAGGAAATATTCTCTCAGCTACATTGCTGCTAGTGAACTTAAAGGTTATGAATAATTTGTTGAACACTTGTATGACACAGATCCTAAAGTATGTAATATGTTTCATCTCATATTATACATAAATGCTGATTTTTTTCTATTTGTTTTTAGTGTTAATTAATGTGTAAAATAAGAATGCATTTTTTACGATTAATAGTCTTTACATTAACTAGTTATTTGTTATGTTGTAGATTGTTAGGTGACTTTTTGTTACCATTGTCAAATATTTTACCTCGCACATTCGAGGTTTGCATGCCATTATGAAAGACATTGGAATGGATTATCAAACTATAAATGCATGTCCTAATGATCATATTATATATTATGGACAACATGCTTCGAAAACAGAATGTCCTCAATGTCTTATCAGTATATATTGAATCAATCAAGTAACAAAAAGGGTGCCTCGAAATGATCTTCGTCATATTCCCATAATTCCACATTTGCAGTGATTGTTCAGGTGTGAAAGAATAGCACAATTTATGGATTACCATGCACATAACAAAAGTGGAGATGGTGTTCTTCAAATGTCTATCGATTGTTCTGCATTTAGGGAAATTGAGGGAAAATGGGTAGATTTCAAATATGAACCTTGTAATGTTAGGATTTCATTGGCAGCTGACGATGTTAATCCATTTAGAGATATTAGGTCGATTTACTTAGTGTGGCCTTTTTTTTATCCACAATAACATTCCTCCTTGGATGTCAATAAAGAGGGAGCACATAATGTTGACAATGATTGTTCCAGGTATTTGTTTACATTAATTTTTTGAATGTAACATTTTCATTTGTTTCAATTTTTGCATAATATATTTTGTTTAGTTATTTACTTATATATACATGATATCATTCCTATAGTAATTATGTGTAATTTCAAACAATTAGGTAAGTACCAGGTTAAAGATATGACTGTATATATCGATCCTCTTATTGACGAACTGCTAAAGTTAGGGGCTGGAATCACAATGTATGACATATCTAAACCAATTGGGGAGAAGAAATTTAAATTTCGTGGAATACTTTTATGGAAAATTCATGATGCCCCTAGACTAACACATTTTTGGGGTATGTAGCATTCTAATATTGCTCTTTAATACTATATAATTTTTTAATGTTATCATGGTTCATGTTTAATTTTTAAATAATCTCATCGTATAATTGACATTAATTTATTTGTTGCAGGTCTTCAAACAAAGGGTAAATTTGCATGTCCATTTTGTGGTCCTAAGATGAAGTATCATCATTCAAAAATTTTAGGAAAGGTGGTGTTTGATGAGTATAGACACCTCCTCCCTAAGAACCATAGGTATCATACTACTAAAAAATATATTTTCAATGGAAAAGAAGGGACTGGTTTAAAACCACGAAGAATGACACCTCACCTATGGAGGTTGGACTATAATAGAAATCGTCAAGGTACTCAATTTCTTTATGTATCATATATCATGTAATGTTTTGAATGTTTATTTTAATCATAGAATTTATTTTACCATATTTGATAATAATTTTTTTGATTTATTTTATGCTTCATGAAGGCCGCCATCATCATGAAGGTATTAATAATGGGATTCCATGAGGAATGAAATGTTATCCTGCTCAATTCATGAGGTTTCTCTACTATGAGGAGCTAAAAATAGCTCATTTGTTTGATACAATTCATATCAAGAAGAATGTGATAGAAACATTATGGCAAATCATAGATGGTAGGAGGGACAAAGAAAAAATTATCAAAATTTATACTGACATTCAGGAAGCCAATCATGCAATGTGAAGTGTGATCCGATGTTCAAATAGATCAGATGGAGTAATATACCGAAATAACCTTCCATGGTTATTAACAGAGCAACAAACAAATGATGTAAAATAGATCATTCAAAGAATTAAATTTCCCACAGGTTTTGTTTCAAACATAAATAATATCTTAACGAAGAAAGGTGAATTTGGTGGGGTAAAAACACATGATTGGCATACCTTCATTAAGGTAATAATTTTGGTATACATATTTATATATTGGCCTTATACATCTTTTAATTTTTTTATTTTTTTTGTCTACTTTGGTCGAAACAAATAACGATTCATCTTTTTGTTACAGTATGTTCTACTGCTATCTCTCCCAAACTAATTT
>JASDQU010104649.1:150471-206389 GCA_032191745.1 Picea mariana | reverse complement strand
TATATTGCCAGAACTTGACGAGGAAGGAAAAATGATATTGGAGCCTGAAGCCATCACCGACACAAGAATTTGCCAACTAAGGAATAGATCCATTTCAGAGTATCTCATTAAATGGAGGAAACTACCAGCTGAAGATTCCACTTGGGAAGATGAGTCTTTTATACAGAAGCATCCATAGTTACTCAAGCGTTGCGGAAAACACTTGTCTCAAAGGGAGGGGCATGTTAAGCCCTAATATTGGCTCATTACCACTTAATTGGGGCATATTAGATTAGTAATGTTATTTTATTTATGTCGGCTTTAGGCCATTAGTTGTGATTTAGATTAGTAATGTTATTTTATTTATGTCGGCTTTANCCAAGGAGACATTTTCATTTTGAATCATCTGGTGCTTGAACATTTAAGTGGGGTAAAAGGAGGTTGCCCCCTCGAAGAGGCTTATTATCTGATATTATCTCTTTTCAAGGCGTTGAGTACTTTTCTAGAGGTTTTTGTATGCTATATTGATATTTGGTTCTTAACACAGCTATCACTCTATTCTAACTTCATACTTTGGGGGGCTCTCTATTATACATTATTTTTGTCATCCCTATGACCATTAATGATGTAAACCTATCTGTTTCCTTCAGAGGGGTCAGTGGCCTGAGTTCCTGAAGAGAGAAGGGAGAAGAACTTTTCCTGAGAAAATAAGTTGCATTTTCCCTTGTAAAAACCCTGTAAAAAAGGAAGTTCGCAGGTTGCTATATAGGCAGGGTGTGAGAATGCCTGATTCTCATAGGTTGCACCATAGCTGGGTTGCGAGAGGTTTGCAGGTTGCTCTATAGGTAGGGTGCGAGAATTCCTACATGTGGGAAAAACAAGCGTTTTCTCAAATTTTCTAGAAGGAGAAACTTCCATGGTGAGGTGGCATCCGAATGGTTTGGATCTTACTTGCTTTCATGATTTAGTGGGATCATCCTAACCTCCTCACCTTATTCTCTTCAACTTATAAAAGGAGAGGAGTTCTCATGGAGAAAGTTAGCTTTGGTTAGCTTGGAGCTTTTGGGATTAGCTTGGATTGGATTGAGCTTTGGAGATTTTTAGCTTGGCTATATGAGCCACTTTGTCAAGTTAGATTGTGAATATTATCATATCTATGCTCTCAGAATTCTTGGAGTGGAAGTGTGTGGGGAACGAAGGACAGTTGGAAGGGACCTTACGACATCAAGGGCATGGTTGTAATCTCTCTTTCACATTCAATATGATACAACAATATGATTCTTTCCTATAAATCTTGTTGTGCTTTATTGTATGATTCCTTGATCACATACACAGGTTTATATTGAGTTTATGCTATTACTATCACTTTGGTTGGTTGTGTTCTTTTGCAGGTTCATCATTGTATGAGCATTGGAATGGAGCTAGGATGGTGATGGCAAGAGGAAGCAATGTTTAAATGGTATGTCACTCATCCCTCTTTATTTAGTAAATTCAATATTTAAAACTTAAGGAAAGCGTCATGTTCTGGTGTGTTTTGTTCTAGATCTAGGTGGATCTAGGGAGATCTGTTAGTGTCCGCACCTACTGATTAGTCCGATAACAACCCCAACGCAGGTTGGTAACCCCAATGCAAGCTGATATGCTACCCCAACGCAGGTTGGTACGTTATTCAATGAAAGTGAAGAAACTTCCTATGATATATAGATCCGTGAATGACATCAAGACAATGACCAAGTATGCAGAAGTACAGAAGGAGTGATGTTGACCATGACAAGAAGAATACCTTCCTTGCTAAGAGGGAGTGTTGAAGATTGAGTAGCTTCAGAAGATATTCTTATTGTATTTGAACAAGACAAAACCTAAATAATGTTATCATATTGTATTTATTAATATGGACCTATTCTGCCTTTGTAAAAGTCGTCCCTATTGTGCCTTGAAAATTAAATGTAATTTAATTGGGTAAATTGGCAGGTCGACCCAGACGCTAAATTAGAGAGGCCAGACTACTATTTATAAGGAGGAATAAAACCTCACTTTCTCACTCACTCAATGAGCTCTACAACAAGAAGGATAAGCATGTAAGTCTTGGAGTAGTAGTTGTTGCAACTAGGGGTGACGTCATAGAGTTTTGTTTGGTCTATCTCTTGGTATCTCTTGGTTAAGTGGTGAGCTAATATTCCTAGTGAAGGAGTAGAGGATGATCTTCTGTTTTGTTAGTTCTCTCTTGAGAGAGAAGCATTTTTCTTGGTTTTCTAATCTATATTGGGGAATTTTGTCGGGTTTTCTCCCCCTAGGGGGTTTCCAAGGATAATATTTGTGTCTTTCTTGTATCTATGATTGTACCTCTTTCAGTGATATTATATATGCAACTAATATGCTAGCTAATTTTAATAATAAAGAAGAAATGTAACTGGTATCTGCATAAGTAAAATAACAACACTAAGCACTTGCACAAGGGGATGACTTAGATTCCCCCCCCAGGGAGGGGTGGAATGATGATATCCATGGGTTTTGTTAACAATTATCTTGTAAATTTGTTGGTGGATAGTATTTTGATTAAGGATGAGGATAGACCTCGGAAACAAAGCACCCATAGTATACACGACTAACTTGAGGTTAGGACCATGAAGGCATCATTTAGTGGTTTCAAGACCACGGTGAAGGACGAGTATAGGGTTGATTTGAAAGATCCAAGGTTGTACCAGCAACTAGTTAGAGAGATGGAATAGGTTTAGTGCACGGGGAGAGGTGAAGAGTCATTGTTGTGAAGGATTTGGAAGACTTGGATCTATAGGGAAACAAAAAACAAATCAATGAAGCAAATAAAAACCTAACCCTAGACTAGTAAGATAGACAAAACAGAGAGAGAGAGAGCATGATCGTAGTATGGCTTACTTGTTGGTTGAGGGAAAGAGGCTTCAAGGTTATCTTATCTCCACTTGAAATCCACTCTCCTTTTTTCAACGTTGGATAAAACAATAAAAGTGGAGGATGAGTGCTTATTTATAAGCTTCAGGCAAGTTTGGGTCATAAATGTGGTTAGATGGGGTGTTTTAAAATCAACAAGGTTGTTGTAAAGTCCTCCAATGTACATCAAAGGAATTTGTGGGAAGTCCTATGATGTATATCATAGAATTGGGTATGAAAAACATCGATAGTTGTCAAAGGGGAAAGAAGAAACTCCTCTGATGCATCAAGGAAGTTAATACTAACTCCTTCGATGCATCGGAGGAGTTGGAAACAACTCATGCGAACAATACTTGTCGAAGGGTCAAGTTGTGAGGTTGTTATTTTTCTATCGACGAAGTTGGAGGTAACTCCTCTGATGTACATTTAAGGAATTTAAGTTAACTCCTCCAATGCACATCGAGGGAGTTTCTATTAACTTGCCTGAAAACCAAGAAATTTAACTTGAACTCTTTTACAAATGCTCCAGTTTGAAAGATAACAACTTGGATGATAAATGAATATTGAGGAGTGTGTTTAGAGAAAAAGGGAGAATCCATTGCAAATATAAAAGTTGAATAGTCTTCAAAGCTGGAAAATATAAGGGGATCCATTTTCCTAGAAGGATTTTGCAAATAGATTATAGGAAAATGGAGGGTTGTAGTGCCTGGCACAACACATGACTAATATTGGAATTTGGTAGCCCATTTAACTACCCATATGTTCCATAATTACATTATTTCAAAATGTAGAAGAATATGGTGTCTGGATAGGTATGGAAGAATGTCTAACTCCACACTTGATGCTTCCATTAACATGAAACAAATATTAATACAAATTCAAATGACCTTTGGTCTTCCCTTAACAAGTGAGTCTTCCTATCACCTACGAATCTTCATATTTACAATAGTATTTACAAGTAATGCAATCCCAAGGATTATGTGTCCAACATTACCCCCCCACCACTTAATTTTAAGGGGTGTTTGTGAGACCAATTTGTGAGCCCAAGCATCACTCTAAACTTTCAAATTTTTCTCTTCCAAGCACTTTGGTGAATATATCCACAATTTTATCATTTGTGGAATAATGTCACAAGTAAAAAAAAAATCCTCTACGTGATATTGAATCATGTGATACTTTGTGTTGATATGCTTAGTTCGATCATGAAATATGGGATTCCTCACCAACTTTATTTCATAATTATTTTCAACCAGAAGAAGAGTATAGTTCACTTGTTTCTCCTACAAATCTTCAAGTATTTTATTGAGCCACACAATCTCCTTCGTTGCTTATACAACTTCCACATATTCTTCCTCTATTGTGGAATCTATTGGAACTGATTGTTTGCAGTATCCCCAAGAGACAACTATTGATCCAATACTCGTGAGATAACCTGAAGGCGACACTCCATTTTCCTTATCCCCAACAAAGTATGAATTATAATATCCGATCAGGTTGAATTCATCTACCTTAGAGTACTTGATTCCAAAATCTTGAGTTCCCTTCAAGTATTTTAGAACTCTTTTGCAACAAACCAATGCCCTTCACAAGGATTTTGCATTAACCTGAAAAGAATACCAATAACAAATGAAATGCCTGGTCTAGTGGTAGTAAGATAGATAGGACTTCCCAAAAGATGTTTGTACTTGGATGCATCCTTAAATTCATTCTCTTATTTTGATGTGAGTCTCAAATTCTATTTCATTGGATTAGAAACATGATTATGCAACCACTCCAAACTTGTTCAACATTTCTCCAATGTACTTCTTCTCGGAGATGAATATGTACTTTGGATTTTGAATCACCTCAATGCCCAAATATTAGCGAAGATGTACCAAATCAATCATCTCGAATATTTTCTTTAAATATTTTTTATGGATGCAATGTAGCTTTCATTTTTCCCTATTATCAATAGATCATCTACATATACTACAAGATATATAATAGTTTTGCCAACTTTATTGACAAAAAAAGTTGCATTTTCAAGATTGAAATGCTTGAAATTCAATTTTAGAAGATGCTCAATTAACTCTTTGTACCGGGATCGTGATGATTGTTTCATACCATATAAGTATTTGATGAGTTTTCATACCTTTTGTTCTTTTCCCTTCACAACAAATCTTTATGTTTGATACATGAAAACAATTTCTTTCAAATGTCCATTCAGGAAAGAAGTTTTCACATCCATTTGATGAATTTTCTATCCATTATGTGTTTCCATGGAAAATAGAGTATGGATGGCATCCCATTTTGTTGTGGGGTAAAAAGTCTCCTCATAATCAACACCTTATTTCTGTGCAAATCCTTTTTACACAAGCCTTTCTTTGTGCTTGTCAAGTGATCCATATGATTTCTACTTGTTCTTGAATACCCACTTGCAGTCAATTTGTTTGGTTCCAAATGGAGAGTCCACCAACTTCCATTTCCCATTATTGATGAGAGAATCACATTCATTATGTATGTCTTCTTTCAATTCATCATGATAATTTTCTTCTTCAAATGAATTTAGTTCAAGGTTAGTAGATAAATTCAACTCACAATCATATGAAACATCCATGTCATCTACATTTCCTGATTTTGAATTATCTACATTGCCTCCGTCTTGTCTTGAGGAAATTTTGGTTCCTATCTTTCTGACCTCATCAGGATGAACATTTTCAAGTGTTTTTGTGAGCCATTTTGGTGGACCTTTATGAGACACTCCAAGTTGCTCAGTTGATTGAGATGGTGTTGGATTCTCATCAAGACTAAGATTTTCAATCCTCTTGATAAAATCATCCAAATGAACTTCAAGTTTTGATGAAGTGGATGGAACTACTTCATGTGTGAGATATGGTTCTTCAAAAAGATATTCTATAGATTGACCCAAGATAGGGATCCCCCCTTCACAATTTTAAATCTCATCATCAAATTCATGATATGTCTTTGCATGAGTGGGAATCTGTCCAGATGATCAAGATGCCTCTCAACAATTTTGTCATTATTGAAGGATTCAAGAAAGATTACATCTCTAGAAAGGATGAATTTCCTATTTGTCTCATCATAAAGATGATATCCCTTGGTGGTATTTAATTACCCCAAGAATATGCACTTCCAATTCCTTGTGTCAAGATTGCTTCTTTACTCCATAGGAATCAAGGCATAGCAAGTGGAACCAAAGACCCTGAGATGCCTCACTAAAGAAATAGGGTCATACCACATTGCATAAGGAGTCTTTATTTCAATATCATGACACAAACACTTTTTTTTCACATCAATTTTACATTCTTGAAAAAAATCATGGAATGAACCATATTTAGGAGTGTCATATTCATTCGTTCAACTACACTGTTCTATTGAGCATTGTATGGAAATGTGTTTTGATTCTTGATCCCATGTTGGTGAAGGTAGATTTCAAATTCAATAGATTTACATTCTTTTCCATTATCAATGAAAAGAGAGCCAATACGAGACTGAGCTTCATTTTGAATCCATACATGAAAAAAAATTTAGATTTCAAAAGCTTGTAATTTATATTTCAATGAGTACACCCAACACATCCTGGTGTAATCATAAATAAAATACATGATATATTATTTCCATTTGCAGAAGGAGCCAACATAGGGCCACATAGATCATAATGAATTAGTTCAATTTTTCTACATGCTCTAGAAGTAGAATCATGAAATGCTTGTTTGTTATGTTTCTAAGGATGCAAACATCACATTGCTTCAATTTGCTAGGAATAGTAGGAAAACAAAAAACACCATTCTTTTTTAATACACGAAGGATGTCATAATTAATGAAATTATACCTTCACCATGATGAGAGAGGTATGCAACATTTTGTGTATGGAAAATTTCCCTTTCAGCTTCAATAGTCTTTGTTGGCCCTTGACCAAGTTTTTGAGATCCTTGGTCAGGTTTGACCTATTTTGGGACTTTGACAGGCTGGTTGAAGGTGGAGCGCAAGTCGAAGTGGATATCATGGGATCTCAACCCCTTTTCAGGGCAATTTTGGGTTTTTGGATTATGTAATGGGTATGGGGATGTTGGCCCATGGGTTTACCCATGTTGAGGGCCTTTGTAATGTATACATAGATAACTAGGCAAAGTAAGTAGGAGGGGGTGATGGAGCGATAGAAGGTTCTTGTAAGACAAAGTGCTAAGTGCAAGTATTGTAAGAGGCTATGTGCTTAGTGTATGTTGAGATTTGCGAAGCTAAGTGTAGATTGTCTGTAGTGCTCTATGCACAGACTGTAGAAGGCTTTGTGTTAACCTAACCCGGGGAAGGAGGATCTGGTGAGGTGTGCGCAGATCTCCTGTCCTCTGTGGAGTAGGGTTTTGATGCTCGATGCATGTAAGAAGCTTGACATAAGATAATAGAAGAATAAGAGTTGGTGGACGTAGCCCCATGCTAGGGTGAACCACGTATATCATGTGTTGTGGTTGATTTGTGCATTATTGTTGTTATATTGTTGATGTGATTTATGCTTAGTGTTGTAATCTGAATGATAGATGCTTATGGTGTAGTAGCTTAGTGCTTAGTAATTTTAATGAATGTTAGATCTGATATATTCCATATGCTAAGTGATTATATGTGTTAGATATGATTGAATACTGTGTTGCTCTGTAATTAGGGTTTTATCTGCGAAGTAAATAATGGTTAAATACTAATGAATGGTAACTGCTAAGTGATTTGTTAGAGTATTGTAATCATAGATATGTGTCCCAGCTAGGTTGTAGACACTTGAGTCCTGCAACCACCCCTACTTCTACCTCAGGTGAGACTTCATCTGCTTCGCAAGTATTGCCAAAAGGGCCATTAGTTAGGGTTTTTTTGATGCACTGTTGAAGCATTGAACCCCAGGTCTGCCCCTATGCCAACAAATGGTTCCATTGTCGAGACCTGAAACTGTGATTGTTGGGAGATGAGGAAAAGAAAGAGCTATGTGCGTAGATCTGTTGCTTTAGTGCGTAGTATTTCACTTGACTTGTGAATCCCTGTGCTAAGAAGAGAATTTTGATCTGAAAAAAAGAGGTAAGATCTGAAAGCTGGGTGCTCTAAAAAAGGTAAGAATAGTGAAAATTTTAAGATCTGAAAGCTTTGTGCTCTGTTGAAAGTAGATAAGTGAAAATTTTTGTTTCAAAAGTATGGATCTAGGTACGTTTGATAAATTTTGTCCTAGTCTGAAAACTAGGGCACAATTAGAAGGAAGAAGATATGATATGAGTAGATCTGATAGATATGTTATTCCTATGCATAGAAAGAATGTTTGGACTAACCAATGGATGAAGGACCCTAGAAAGAATTTTTTGCAATCTAGTTACTACAATCCTAGTGCACGGTACAGGAAAGGCTGAGGACCATTTAAAAGAAAGAGAGGATTAACCCTTTGTTAAAGTTATAGAAGACTGAGACATCTTGCTAAGGAATTCCCTGGTTGAAGACCTAGTTGTCTCTGTTGTAAATCTATGGACCATGAAGTTTTGGATTGCCCTAGAATGATTGCTAAGATTGAAAGAATGAATATGGAACAAAAAAACCATGAGAAAGGCCAAGATGCTAAGATTATGGAAGAATCCGAGAAAGAATCAGAGACTGTATTACTAAATATGAAAGAAACCCTGAATGATCATAGAGACACCAATCTATCAGAGATCTTAAAAGACAAAGAGTGCATAGAAGAAAGAATAGGAGACTTCGACATAGACTGTGCTCTGGATGAGGAAACATAGGTGAATATCATGACAGAAATAACTTGGGAAATTTTGGGAAAACCTGCTATGATTCCCTCATTGGGAGGAATAGGATTATTTAGAGGAAAGGTAATTAGCCTATGTAGAAGACTTACCTAGACATCTCTGAGTGCTCATGGAACTTTTTCAGAGGAAGAATTTGAGGTCATTAAGTTTATTAATAACAACGCCCCATTTTCTATGCTATTAGGAAAAACCTGGATTGAAAAAGACCAGAGTCGAAGAAAAGAAGAGGAATCCCTAGAACATAAAAAGCAAGAATTAACAGATTTCATGACTAGGAGAATAACACACTTGATAACAGAACAAGAGAACAAGTCGAAGCTTCTAAGGACCAGGGATGTGGATGTAGAAGATAAATGAACAAAGATAGATTTGAAAAACTTGTCCATACAAGAAAGTAGAGTACCTACCCCAGACAGAGAAGAACTATTTCCCTTGAACCCTATGAAAGATCATCAACAACACGAAGTTACTATGCCAAGAGAATATAAGAATCAAAATGGGAAGAGGAACCCAGTAACTCATATTATAGGAAAAAAGGATAGAAAGCTCAGCAAGAAGAAAGCAAAGTTATAAAAATTACAAGAAGCTTTAGGAAGAACTTCACAGAAGGAAGATTTCCAGAATTTGAATTTCACCGGAATATCAGAATAGTACAGAATGGAACTTCTCCATGGAAGATCAATATAACCATTGGAGGCATTATGACCCTTAGACCAATTCTCCCGAATGGTTAGAATAGAATTTATGGACCAAAAGGTCGCCATTGGACCATTGGGACCGCACCATAATCGAAAGTTTGACCTCGACCTAATCGGAAGTATGATGGTTACCTTTGAAGAGTACGATGCACCTGAAAGTATCAAAAGGAAGAAGAAAGAAGAGGCACAAAAACTGAACAGTGTATCATATGAAACTTATTCAGAATCACCAGGAGGAGGAGGTGATGACGAAGTAGATAAAGAAGAAAGCAATGGAGAAGAAGATAAGCAGAAGCAAGGCAAAGTAACATCGCCACAAAATCCCCCTGAAGACACAAAGACATCTAAGAAAAGGAAGGTTTACACCACGAAACCTACATCATGGAAGAAATCCAAAGCTAGTAAGCCAAAGATGTAGACTGTGTTCACAGTCAATGACTTCGACTTCATTATCACAGCTGTATCAGACGCCTCAGAACATATTTTTTAGAGAAATGAATCCAAGCAAGAAACCATGTATGATAGAATTAAAGAAGATCTAAGGGGTGTATAAAAATTCCTTCACTCCAGCCGCGCAGTGTCCACTACACCCCTGCCATCAGATGAAACAGAGTTGGGAGATGAGCCTGCCCAACTCCGTAGAATATCTGATGTGATCGAATCTCGACTTCGTCGCGTGCATGAGGAAAAAGAACAGGCCATAGTGACCTTGAAGCATGCACAAGAGGAACTGATAGAGCATTGCCAAGTTGCACAATAGGAGAAGGACGACCTCCAAACTAAGTTAGAAGAGGATAAAGTGCAGATCCAGTAGGAGAAAGAACGACTGCTCGCGGAGCAGGTTGGAGTCAAAGAACAAGTCAATATAGCACTTCTCTCTGTGACAAGCTGGGAACATATGGAACAATACCAAGTGGAAAAGCTTGTTGAAGCCATTCAACAACTTCAACAGATATTAGCAGAACTAGAGCTACAAAAAGTGTCAAACACTCCACAGGATCTGCGAGGCAAGAGAGAAGAAACTACCTGTAGCACAGCAGAGAGAATCAAGGCCTTAACCACAGAATGTAAACAACTAAGTGATCGCAGTGCGCAGACTTATGAGCAACTTACAGAGGACCCTGAACTAAATACACTGGAGTCACAACTCCAGGAGGCAAAGCAACAAGTAGCAACCGTAAAAGTGCAGTTGAAACTCCTATCAGTAGTTGAGAGGATGAAAAGATCCCAAGAACAATTCACAACTCAACAATAGGTCCATACCATACAAAGAAGATTCATGGAAGTAACTCAGAAGCCCCAGCCAGTCCATGATGCAACTTCCTACTTTTTGAGGAAATTGAAGGTAGAGGAACATAGATGGAAGAGGTAGTCACTTCGGTAGAACAACACTTAGAGGGACCTGTGAATGAGGTAGTTCTTCAAGAGTTCACCGAGCAAGAGGCCTTGGTGAAGTAGCAGGTTGAAGTAGCTCGAGCCAAGCTCAAGGATTTTGAGGTAGATTTACCCAAATCAGAGTGACTCGAGACAAGTCACAGGTGAGTGTTGGGGTCCTGTTGGCCCTTGACCAATTTTTGGAGATCCTTGGTCAGGTTTGACCTATTTTGGGACTTCAACAGGATGGTCGAAGGAGGAGCGCAAGTCAAAGAAAATATCGTGGGAGCTCGACCCCATTTTAGGGCACTTTTGGGTTTTGGGCTTATGTAATGGGTATGGGGATGTCGGCCCATGGGTTTACCCATGTTGAGGGCCTTTTGTAATGTATAAATAGATAACTAGGAGAAGTAAGTAGGAGGGGGTGATGGAGCGATAGAAGGTTGTTGTAAGCCGAAGTGCTAAGTGCAAGTATTGTAAGAGGCTCTGTGCTTAGTGTATGTTGATATTTGTGAAGCTAAGTGTAGATTGTCTGTAGTGATCTGTGAACAGATTGTAGAAGGCTTTTTACTGTAACCTAGCCCAGGGAAGGAGGATCTGGCGAGGTGCACGTAGATCTCCTATCCTCCACGTAGTAGGGTTTTGATGCTCGGTGCATGTAAGAAGCTTGACAGAAGAGAATAGAATAAGAAGAGTTGGTGGACGTAGCCCCACACTAGGGTGAACCACGTATATCCTGTGTTGTGGTTGGTTTGTGCATTATTGTTTTTATATTATTGATGTGATTTATGCTTAGTGTTGTAATCTGAATGATATATTCTTATGATGTAGTAGCTTAGTGCTTAGTAATGTGAATGAATTCTAGATCTGATCTATTTCCATATGCTAAGTGCTTAGATGTGTTAGATCTGATTGAATATTGCGATGCTCTGTAATTAGGGTTTTATCTGCGAAGTAAATAATGGTTAAATACTAATGAATGGAAACTGCTAAGTTCTTTGTTAGAGTATTGTAATCACAGATATGTGTCCCAACTAGGTTGCAGACACTTGAGTCCTGCAACCACCCCTGTCTCTACCTCGGGTGAGACTTCATCTGCTTCGCAGGTGTTGCCGAAAGGGTCGGTAGTTAGGGTTTTGTTGGTGTGATGTTGAAGCGTTGAACCCCGGGTCTACCCCTATGCCAACAATATTCCACATTCCATTCTAGTCATGACAACCATGTTGTTAGAATCCTTTTTTATTTCAACTTTTGCATCGAACATATGAAAAGAGTGTCATTTCTATCAGATGTGCACAAGGGACAACAAGTTCCTTTGCAACTCACAAATATAGAGCACATTACGTAGAAGAAAATCTAGGAATCCATGTAACTTAAGTGTGATGGTGCCCATTCTCGAGGGTTTGACACTCAATTTATCTACAAAATACACTATGCCATCTACATTGTCATTGAAGTATTCAAATAAGTCTCTTTGGAATATCATGTGGGAGGTTACACATGTGTCAAAAATCCATGGATATCTCCAAAGAGTGTATGAAGTGTTAAACAAATATTCAGTTACTCTTATATTGAAATGGGAAATAATGTAATGAGAATATTAAGGTGGTTTACCTTTTGTTGGTTATGAATTTTTACCTTTGTCTTCTTTATGATTCTGTCTATATTATTTTATCTTCTCCCATGGGATTCTGCAGTCATTCGCTTCATGTGACCCATTATTTTTTCAATGGGTATGGTGAAGATTGGATCTATCACCTTGGTTGTGTATAGCCCCTGCCTCTGAGAGTCTTTCTTACATGTCCTATTTTTATTACTTATCCTCTAGAATAGACATGTGGTTGACTATTCCCTTTCTGATCAAGGAACATGGTCTCACCAGTCGAATGAGATGACTTATTTCCAAAGGATTTCTCGCATTCTGCAACTTTCTCCACCAACTTGTGAATTGTGATGGATTTCATTTGACCACTAGCTTATAGAGATTTAAGTTAATGAGAATATGCGAGGTATAGGGACTTAATGAAGGCTATGAGAGGGACATTTATCTTCACCCTAGTGGAATCAATGTCATACATTATGGCTTTGATTTCATAAGCTAAAGTCAGAGGGTCACCATTCTTCAACTCTAGGTTGAAGAGCTTCACCATCAATTGTATAAGTTCCAATTATGAGTGTGTGTCATAAAAATCATTCAATCTCTTCAAATTAATATAGGAGTCATTAATAGAATCAATATGAAGTCTCACCTCTTCACTTACTATCATGAAAAGCACAACATATGCTTTCTAGTCTTTGTACTTCCATATGGAAATTTCTTTCTTTGATGTAGGAATGGTTGGTCTACTACTCTTCAAATTTGATTCTAATTCATTTTTAGTAGAAACTTATTCAACTTATTCTTCATTGGAAACTTCATAGATTCCATTCCACAAGTCATTAAAGATAAAAGTGCTTTTGATATTTCAATACCATTCTTTGTAGTTCTCTTTACTAGTTACCACCACGCCGACGATAGAGATGAGTGAATGAATCCCGCTCGGTCACTCAATGATCCAAGTTCCCCACATACACTCACAACAATTCCCTCGGTATTATTCTTGTCCAAATAAAATCAACTTGAATTAATCAATGACTCTAGAATTGAGACGTTATGCAAGGGTTTGAGATTAAATGGAAATGTAAGTAAATCAATCAAAATAAATGGAAACCATAAACTTGAAAGTTGTCACCTTCTTGTTGTAGGTTTTATAGACTCTTCATGGATGCAAAAGAGTGGAGAAAACATCAGAAACACTAGCTTCTATTTATATGAACACTCTCAATCTCAGTCTTGGTATAGTGAAAACAATAGACTTTTAATTAGGGTTCAATTGGACAAAAGGTATGGTGCCAAAAAAAAACTTCAAATTAAAGTTCAATTAGATACCAAGTCATACAATCCCCATGTAGTTATTATACCTCAATAATAGAATCTTTTATTGGATTTTGTTATTCACAGAATAGAGATGACTCCATATATACACTAATAGAATACCATTGAAAAAAATGAAAGAATGTGATAAAATCTCATTTCATTTCATAACCACTAAATATAGGGAGATTATTAATTGGATTATATGTATGAAAGGATCTCAAATTAATTCTTCCTTTCTCATGGTATTGGAACAATCGAAAAGAGACAGGCGACGGGTGAGAGCATGATACCAACAATGGATAGTCGATGGGAATTAGGGTTTCAAAAAGTAGGGTTTCTCACAAGGAGAGACTGATATGTAGAATGGAATGACCATGGAATGAATTGGGATGTAGAGAGACTGGTAGATAGATAGAGAATCTCCTAGAGAAGGAAAAGGGACTGGCATGCAGAGAGGATGCATTTTTTGTTCGTTGGTGAAAATAGAACACCAAGATAGACAATTCATGAATTTAACCTATGCTATAATAACATTGTCAAGCCAGGTATGGTAGAATGTGTAACTACACACTTGATGCTTTCATTAACATGAAACAACTATTAATACAAATTCAAATGAATTTTGGTCTTCCCTTAATGGGTGACTCTTCCTATCACCTATGACTCTTCATATTTACAATAATATTTACAGCTAATGAAATCCCAAGGATTAATATTTGTATTACATATGGTGTGCATCTAGTGCTATTCAAAATAGGATTTTATTCCTTCCTTCAGACTAGAAAAAGGAAACAACCTTTATACAAAGGTTCAAGGCCTAGATCTTACCCCATAGTTTATCCTTTGTGATGATTGAATATTCCATTAGACTTGTTAGGTATCCTTGTTTTATTGATTACCCACATTTACATTTAAGCTTCTAAAGACTATCATTCTTGCACTGGTAGATAATTATATTTACCAATTCTACTTTTAAGTTTTTGGTTTCCTCTTGTTCTAGGTGAATTAGTCATTCTATCATTCATGATTTTTTATTCCTAAGTCAAATTATTTGTCCCCAAAAGTGGATGTAGGGCATAGTAATCCTTCATTATTTTATAGTTGAGAGAGAATATCTTTATCCAATTATGGTATGTTTTGTAAGGGAGGTGGACCCTATCAAGAGTCGCTCCATAAATTCAAAATATATATTTCATAAACATCGCAAAATAAATAGGTGTCTATGAAACCCTTACCTTTTATGGTGGTGATAAATATACTTTATCCTTTTGAGTGTTTCAACCATCTCATAAGATTCCCCATATGGACATTTTTGGTATATTTTTCTATTAACGCTTTTCTCTAAAAACATTTTTGGGTTGGTTAACATTCTCGAATAGAGTTTTTTTCTTAGTGCTACATTGGATAGATCCATCCTTTTCTTTTTCATCCTACCCATTTTGGGCTAGATGTAACACCTTTGCAAATTAGTTTTTTTGAATTTGATTGTTTTGACAATGTTACCACAAAATCTAGCACTTGTGCAAAGCCTTCACTAGATTCTTGATTAGTGTAACATATGGAAGTAATTTCCATTGTCACCTACGAAATTACTTCCCTCATATTATTGAAGGATAGATAACCATCACAAGGGGGGATTCCATAGCAACCTCAAGGGATCATGTAGCAAGCTAAGGGAAAGTCTATGACCCCCATATATTGGTTTCTTAATTAGATGGGATTGATTTAAGGGCAAGTTCAAAGTGATTAAGATAGGGTAATTAAATATATGCGTGTGTAATATTCTATTAATATGATTTAAGATATTATCTACGCTAAGAAAATGAATTAAATTCCCTGAAACACTAGTTTTCAAGAGAGAAAAGAAAACTGAAATAAACTTGCAAAGAAAGACTAGATGTTTAAGCATGTAACACGTTTATAAAAAAATAAATATATCATCTCTAAATTCAGAAAAAAAGTGAATGAAGATATGTCAAATGACAATGAAAAGACTTGTAAACCATTCACCAATAATTGCATGAAATAAATATCATGAAACTATATTAATTGAGTGCAATATGACAATCCCTAATAGTTGAAAATGCAATTATTGCAGCAATGACTATGTTAGAAATGATTCCAAATAATTAATGAAAAGCATTATACTATGAATGCTACATAATTAATATGCAAATGAAAAATCATAAAGCTAAAAACAAATCATTTAGAGAGAGAGAGAGATAAATTAAGGTTTTATATCACTTGCAAATGAAAAATAATAGTTTCGTGTTGAATACTTAGGAATATGGAGTCAATGAAACACCTTCAATTGAGGATAAAGGTAAGAGAAGACTTGAATATTAAAAACCCTAGGATTATACCATCATAATCCTAGGTTAATATTCTAGGAAAACAAACCCTAGGGTCTATACAATTATAAACCCTAGGTGTCATCCTACTTCTTCTAGAGCATCGATTAAACATATGAAGTGAATTAGGTTAAACCCTATGATTTATACAATCATAAACCCTAGAATTAAACCAAGAAAAGAGACAAGGTTAGGGGAATGTACAATCACAATCCCTAACTTGACCCTAAATTCTTCAACAAATTTAAGATAGACAAACAAGGGAAGGGGATAAATAATCTTAATCCTTACTTAGGGTTTCTAACAAGATTAATTTAAGGAAACAAAGATATCATGCAAATATTAAACATATAATAGATAATTCACCAAAATATACCAAGAAAAAACACTTAAAAATGGAAAAAAAAAAACTTATTATGCCAAGTCACTATGCATGAGGAAACCCTAGTTTCATGAAAATCCACCAAGTAAAGATAAATCATCTAAAATATCTCTCCAAAAGTGTACATAATATATCCATGATGAGAAAATAATATAAGAATAAAAGTATTAATGATTTTCCATAAGTGTGATATATGATTTTACAAATGAGGAGTGCTAACCTTCTTATATGATGCAACCCTAGCGTTATAAACCCTCAAAATCCTCTAAAACATAAAGGATAGGTCATGGTTGACCCAAAAAATATCCTCAATCATAAATATATAACGATAATACATCAAAATGTCCTCTCAAAAGGTGACATGTGTGGTGTAGAAGCCTCCAAAGGCTATGACATCATGCTCTAAAGGTGAAAAGGTTCCTCCAAAGGCCACATACCTCCATGAAAATTTGCAATCATCATCAAAGGTTGTGTCTTGTTACCCCAAGGTTCATGTCGCATCACCACCAATTACCAACTCATCATTAAGAAGGATCATCCCATGGTAGGTCATCTTAATTAACATCCAATCATGAAATCATCATAGGTGCAATGTCGAAGGGATAGGACATGACATCATAGGTGAATAGGGCTCCATAACCTATCCAAACACGTGTGTCATCATATCCAAGTTCCACATCATCCGATCAAATCCTGATATGATCAAGGATTCTTTGTCTAACCTGTGGGGATTTATGCCCTCTCAATGGACCATTTGTCTATATCTGCAATCTATATGTTCATCTTTCCAAGGTCCAAGGTCCAAGAAATGCAAGGAGGTTCCCCAGGGTATGTACAATCATCAAAAGGTGCAATGCTCTACATAAAGTGTGAAACATCATCAAAACAATGCTCAACATCTTGGGTATGATCATGAAAACCTCCTCTAGGAACCATGTCAAGAGTGCATCAAGATCAAATAAGGTCAACAAATTTATGTGAGACAAACCGACAAAAGATACCATATTCATTAGGGTCATACAAAGTAATCCATTATTTAATACAAAACCCATGCAAGAAATTCACTCAGGTATCTTATTTAAACTTATTACTAGCTTAAGAACTTATGAAATTTTCCAAGTTTAGGTATGGGAGGGCTATCATAAGACCCTATTAGGTGTGTCAATGCCCAAGTATAGGAGAGGTTCTTGAGAAACCCCCTCAAATATTAAGTATAAGTGAATGAGGTGGGAAGGGTTTACTTTGTGGCCATGGTGTCATTGACATGCAAGGACATGTGGGGTTTCATATCCATGGGTTCCTTTGTAGAGGGATCGCTTGCAAGGATGATTTTAGGGGCTAAATTTCTCTCATGGGCTAATTTTCCATGGTTTTTCCCCAAAAAAGATTCGCCATTCTAAAAATTATTCGCCCAAATGCTATAAGATAAAATTATGTTACCTTAAAAATCGCCAAAATTTTATACAAACTATACAAAATCCGTAGAAATTTCAATATTTTTACATAAATATCGCCAAACAATTATAGTTGGTGTATGAAGGATTAGTAAGATTCGCCAAGGTTTCTACATTTTAAAATAAATTTCCATCCTTAAAATCATCCCTGATCGCTTGTTGCTTGAGATACCATTTCCTTGGAAGTGTGTGTGTTCCAAACCCCTTTCTTTCCTTTTTGTATTCTTTTATTTCTTTGCAAGTCCCATTTTGAGGTTTCAACCATTCATTATTTGTCTTGTTGGGATAAAATCCTCTTAATTGATATGCATTGAGTGCATTACGACTAGGGGAAATTGCTTCATGGCAATGGGGTAGATCTCAAGCTAACCTTTGGATTTTTAATTGGTCACTCATATCCCATTATTATTTATTTTTTAACATGATTTATTTATTATTATTTACTAGGTGCATCAACCTCAACATTCTATCTATTCTTCTCATATGATGATCAAGGTACATGCCTTTTTGGAGTACATGTAATAGTCATTCCAAAAGACAATTACATTGTGAAAGGCCTCGGTATGAAAGTGTTAAGTATGGAAGGGAGTGGTATGTTACCCCTACCAAATCCCATAGTAGTACCCTTTCCCCAAGAGTGAAAACATTGGACTAGGGAACATAAGATGACCACCAAGGTGAAACAAGGAAAAAAGTGCAACTTCCAAGTAATCATGATCCATTATCTGAACTCAACCCAAGATCCTCACCTAAATTCCTTGTGCATTAAATATGACACTTTATATGAAAAAATGACTAAGAGTACCTCATGTGTGTTGGATCACCATTCTTGGATGAACCATGTAGCTAAAGTGAAATCGACTGAGTTTTGCAATCATNGGGGGGGGAGGAATCTAAGAGGATTTTGTCAGTAGAGAATATTGATCTCATCATCATTGGGATCATTGTCTTCATTGCAATTCATGAGACATGATCTCCTCTCATTACCCCTAGGTGAGAGAGGGGGTGACATCTGGCTCCAACATGGGGATATGTGCTCACCGTAGAGTGCATGAGAACCTCAACATCTATGGGAATCCAAGACCTACAAGATGCATCACTCTAAAGTTCCTTCTACATTCTAACGTAATACCATTAGTGACAAAGATAGGGGGATTTTATCCACCCCGGTTTATCAAATATATAAAACCACTGTAAGAAAGAAAAAAATTCCATTTCCATCAACATATCATTTATTTATTTGTTTTTATAACATGAATGCATGAGTAAATAAATGAGAAACATCAACAAAGAAAATTAAATCAAATTCAAGTACACACAAAGACCTACTCTAACTTACTCTAATGCTACATGATGACTGAAAAGCTAGGTATAATCATACAACGAGTGAATCCATCCTAGCATTTCATTAACATAAAAAATTCTACCTTTGTGCTTAGTTATGGACCAAAGAAAAAATGTATCAAGTTAAAAATATTCATGAGCCATGATAATCACTTTAACATAATAAAATATAGAATCAAACTTGTGAATGTGTAAGGGAGTAACAAAGTCATGCCGAGATTCTCCCCCACAATCTTTCTCTACCCATCTCTGAATAGGGATAGGATAAAATGAAGGCTCATAAGGTTCACTCAAACACTTGAAAGAATGGCCACTTTCACCTTCATCACTCCTTGAGACCTGATATGGAATCATAATAAATCTAAATAATTCCCTATGATCACTCAAGGAGGAATTGGATGAAAAATGGGACGTCAATTTAGATCTTAAGAAAAATGATTTCTCCGAACTTAAGGCTTGTTGGCCTTCTATATGCGGCTGAAAATCCTTGCAACAAAACATAGGTTGAAAACACTTTTAATCCATAAATAATTTAGCATCTAAAAGATAATTCCAGTCATATCTTCAATGGTATAGAAATATGAGGAAACATAAGGCTAGTAATTTTTGCTAAAAAATTCTTGTTGTCTTGGGAAAATCACTGCCTCACATGAATGTTCACCAAGATTTGAGCATAAAGGTGGTTGAAAATATTCTTCATAAAATAAATCCAAGTGCTCAAAATGATAGGTATCACACTTTATAGGACATGGCTCAAGGTCATTGTGAGAATGTTGTAATGGATCACTCCCATATGGTTGAAACAAATATGTGAACATGTCATCTTCATATTTCCCAAACTATGAATCAAGAATGCACATAAATGTATGTTTTAAAGGAAACAATTCTACATGCTTGATTGTAGAATCATCATGAATATCATATATGGGATTTCCATAAAAATGAAAACAACTCATATCCCATTTGTGTCTTCTAATATGTATAAAATCATCAATACAGTCATCATGTTGTTTATTAGATGAAAATTATTCTACATCCAAGGGTTCCTCCAAGAATTCTTCACTTTCCAAGTCATGAAAAGATGCATCATAGGAAATAAAAACTTGGAAAAGAGTACAACTTACCTCATTCTTGTCTTCATGTGAAGGAGGGAAGGAATCTTGGGTGAATTTATCTTCATCAAATGGAGGAACCAACAGCAGTGTCTCATCTTCATGAGGGCCTTATTCATGCATTGGGTCTTCAACATGATGTTCTTCATCCAACTCATCTTCTTCTTCAATGGATTCATGAAGTGGCTCTAGCTCTTCTTCAAAAGGTTGGTAAATTTATTCATGAATATGTTCTTCAAGTTGTTATTCTTTAATCAATTATTTATCATCTTTAATAGGGTTATAAAATAATCCATATCCTTGAAGGGATTTCATAAGATCTTGAAAAGTGTCTTCATACCTTTGAAATCTCAAGCCCCACCATTTGAGAAACTATTCAATAAAAATTGCAAGAGATGATATACTCTTTGGATTACAAGAATGCTTAACCCAATTCTCTTGTCTTGCTTCCAGAGACAATAAAAACAAACTCATTATCACATCTTCACGTATCACATTTATCGTCTAATTGTATTTCCAAAACTCCACAACATGAGTAACAACCAAAAGACGGATCACCATGAAATTTTGGACAATTATCCCCCCAATCTGGAGAAAATTGATTTGGGTATCCAAGAACATTATTAATTTCAAGAGAAGGGAACATTTCATGAATTTACCATGGTTCCATGATTCCATCACTTGAGAATACACATAGATATTAAAATGGGATGACACCCTTTACAAATCATATGAGTGGAGTCACTATATGATCTCTTTGGACAAGGCTCATTGATGAAAGAACATCGCTCCACCTCATTACATGTGCTAGCATGCCAACACGTAGTCGCGCAATGGAGAAAGGGAGAGGCGTCGACCCTCCTATTTTTAAATTTGAAATAATCCTATACGGATTATCATGTTGTAAGGATGATAAATGCTAGGCCATTCCTTTGTACAGGTAGTGGATAGGGTTTCCTTAAATGGTTACCTGTAGTAGGTCCAGATTGTAGTCAGGTATGGACATCCATTTATGTAATGTAGCCATAGAGGTATGGTGTCGTAACTGAGATAGTGATGACACTAAGGTGGTGGAGAGGATAAGATCGTAGAGCCCTCTTTTGTAATTAGAATAGGAGAGGAGAGGAAGAGAGAGAGACCTCAGGTAGAGGAGACTTAGGAGGTATTAGAAGTTATGGGAGAGAGCTTGAGAGAACTGGGACTCTGTTACAGTCCAGTTTTTGTAATCATCTATATAGACACACATAGATAATATAAAATAAGTTTTTCCTGCATATTGTTGTTCATGGGTTTATGTATTTCATGAATGAATGTTGTAGATGTTGTTGGGCACTTTAACTATATAATTGAATAGAAAATCAAAGTGTTAAATTTAAATTGTCAACCCAGGGAAGTCTGTTATTTCAAGATAATTATGCACAGTCTATGCTAGATTATGAAAGCATCTCTAATCTAATTGTAGTAGGGAAGTTATTTTTAACAAAACAAACAAACAATATCACTAACATAGTTGTGTTGATACAGCTGGAGTGCTACAGAATTAAAATCATAATTGCAATCTAAACTGATGAATATATAAAAACCTTGAATTGCCTACCCTAATCTAACTTTCTAATTTACTTTTGTAGGAAGAAACTCTATATTATTGCAGAAAGGAAGTCTACTTATTGCAAGAAGCTACTTCACACTTTTATTTCTCCAAAACAAGATTTTAACCTAATGCAGAAAAAGGGAAAGCAGTTCTCCAACAATGTTCAACAACTAATTTCTAATTCTCATGAGACAAGTTTATGCTCATTTACCAAGATGGAACTAAACTGTAACAATAGTTGTATTCCAAAAATATCTAACAGTTAAATCATTCGCAATTAAAACGACTAATATAGAATTTGAAATAGAGGGGAATCGGTGAGGAAGGTGGGCCCTTTCCTTCTCACTGAATCCACTCAAAGAGATAGGTTACAGTCTGCTAAACAAATTCAATCCACTCTTTCATTCATTTGCCAGAAAATGTCTGAGTATAATAAGCGCTACTTTTCTTTCTTTCTTTGTCAAAGGAAAAAGACTAACAACCCTTTACATTACAAAAGCTCTGCTATTTAAAGTCAGAGTCAATTAGTGTTTAAAAACAGAATAGTCTTGAGAATCCCCAATTCTCAAGTTGTTCGTTAGATATCATTAATACAAAATCTATAATTCTCTTTGATCAACATCGTGAGCCAGCATATCTAATTAGCAGGTGTTGCAGCAGTCGTAAAACAACAGGACTGGTGGCGTCTGTTGTAACATCTTCCAAGATTAATAAGCTTCTGTCATGGCAGTTGTGTAACAGCTTCCAGGATTGGTGGCATCCGTTGCAGAAGTCATGTAACAGCTTCCAGGATTGGTGGCATCTGTTGCAGAAGTCATGTAACAACTTCCAGGATTGGCGCATAGTTGTAACAACATCGAGTTTCTCGAAGTGGGTTGTTCTAACATTTTGATCATTAGTTAAATCATTTCATTGGTAAAATATGTGAACGTTACCAATCAAACATGCTAAGTAAATGAAAATATAAAGCAAGATGAATAGTTCATACCTTGGGAAAAAGGGTCTTGGTACTCATTATAATAGTCATTTAGCTTAGGAATGAGAAGGTTGAATGTTCAAAAGATGTAGTGAAAAAAGGGACATTTCTGTGTCCTAACATACCCCCCAACTGAAGACATTGCATGTCCTCATGCAAAACACATTCAAACCTTACTGTGTAACTGAAGTAGATAGCTATCTCCTCCAGTGAAAAATTTCTGAGTGCCGGTATTGAAGAATGTTGTGTCAAAAAAGGAAAATCTGTTGTGTCAACAATCTGTTTGAGTTTCTTTATTCTTGAGAATAGAAGCAGTTTGAGTTGTTCGAGTAACAATGTGTGAAGGAAACAGAGGTTCTTGTTTGCAAGCTTCTAGTATACCAGCAGCTGATTTATGATAATGAGATCTCCTCTTTTTTACTGATTTTTGTGTAGTAGTAAGTTCATGCTCAGTCTTGACTAAGACAGTTTTTGGTCCTGTAGTGACTAGAACTTTGACTACCTCATATCCCACCTCATAGTAAATGTTTCCGCACTCAAAACACATGAGTTCTTTGTTTCTGCCCATAATAGATTTTGTCAGTGCTAGGATGTCCAAGGTTATCCCATATGGATTTTTCTGTCGAGCAGCTGCCACCTCCTATTTCAGGGTTTTTAACTCTGCTTTGAGGTTATAATTCTCAGTTATTAGTGTAGCGATCCTGGAATTTTCTGTATTCTTGATCTTTTGCTCTATTTGGGCAAATAATTAGGCAAGTGGCACAACCTCAACATGCTGTGTCTGTCAGGACTAGTTCTTGTGGATCAGTCTTGACATGGGCAGTTGGTTCTTGTGTAACATCTGTGTCTCTCAGGACTGGTTCTTGTGGAAGAGTCTCAACATTGTCAGTTGGTTTCGATATTACTAGCTCTGGTGGGACAATCTTATGTGGAGCAGCTGGTTCTGGTGTAACAACTGTATCTGTCAGGACTGGTTCTTGTGGATCAGTCTCGACATGGACAGTTGGTTCTTGTGGAACCGTTCCTATATCAACCATAGAGGATAGTGGACGAATAATAGGAATAGCCTGCTCCATATCTTTCCATCCAATTGCAGCTTCGACAACCCTAGTGGACCTAGTTCTTCTCCTGGGTAACATAGAAGCGAAAGTAGTGGTTTTGTTCTTCGTTTCCAGAGGAGGAATGGGGTGTTCTTCCTCAACCACACAAGGAGGATATTCTTGTATACTGGGGTCTATGATGATCTGGACATTGTCAATGGACATAGGATGCATAGAATCATCATGTGGCACCGATGATTCTGTTGCGAATTGGGTACATTCATTTTGAAAAGAGAAGATAGCTTCTTGAAGTTCTGTGCATAAAGTAAAACTTGGTATTCGTACCTCTATAGAATTCTCTGTTGCAGCAGCCAGAGGATTCTGATTTGTTGTTGATCTAATTTGATCAAGGGATCTCTGAGGTTTTCCTTTGAATTGACATTTCCTTTTCTGCAAATATGCACAGGTAATGATAGTAGGCGCTTGATCGGCTGCAGCAGCGATAGGAGGGTTCTGTGTGATTGTTGGTGCCACAACAGAGGAGGTAAGTGGTCTTGATGTTATAGTGGATCGTGCTATCCTTGCTCTTTTTTTAGGTAATGCAAAGATAGGAGCAGGGGTTTTCTTGTCAGAGGTAGGGGGTAGGATTTCAATAATCGATGTTGCAGCCAAGTGTTGTGACACATGTTTTGGTCGAGTGGTTGGCTCTTCATCTGCTTGTTCATCCACAGTTATAGGTTGTTGTAATGCAAAGTCATTGAGGCTTGTCTGTCTGGTGCTAGGATGGTTTTGGGTTATATGGTTACTTTTCTGAGTCGTCTTACGGACAACGACAGTAGGGGTTTGGATTGTTGTTGTAGCCGAGGGTAGAGGCTCTGGAAGAGGTCCATGGGTTGCGTTTTCAAGGACTAGTACAATCCTTTCTATATTTTCAGAATGTGGTTGGTCTGCTGCAGTAGGGAATGGGTTATTGGAAATGCCCATACCTCTGCGAATTAATAGGCCGATGAGTCTGTGATTAGAAACACAGTTCTTGGGGTTTTTGGATTGTTTTACAAAACGGACCATGTTATGCAATGAATGAAGGAGAAAATAAGGAATGTTTATCAATTTCTGATGTCGTAGATGTGATAATAAGATGAAATCAAAAAAATAAACAACTTGGTATCGACCTTCGTAGGTAATGTAACTTTTAAGAAATTCTGCAACTTTCCCCCATGGCTCTAGTAAGGAATTGATGTCTACACCTCTGCCCTTGGTATGAACTTGCTCAATGTTGAAAAGGAACCCCTTCTGTGCATATGGAAGATGTGTTTTTCTGTTAAACCATTGATCTCATGTTCTTGGAAACTCTGTTACAACAACAATCCTTTCTTCTGATACTGGAATCCTTACCCCATTCACCATTGAATACCCTTCGGTAAGATTTTGACTAAACTCCATTACCTTGTTCTCACTAAACTCTTTCAACTTCTTAAAATATGATATCTATCCGGCCTAAAGAAATATTTGGTAGGCCTCTGGGTGTAGCAGCAAGCTGTCCAGAGTTGCGGGTTCATATCTCACAGCTGATCCTCCCATGATGTGGCTTGAGAGTCTAGCAGGCACGTAGGAGGAGAAACCATCACCTAAATCAGAGACACAATAAGCTCGAACATGGTTTGCAGAAAGATAGTTAAAAGAAGTGTGGGCGGAAAGGTGGTGGAGGTGTGTATAAAAATCAGAATGAGCGGCTAGATTTACGTTTCCCCCCTAACTAAGAGGATTGGCTCCAGGTGTAACTGGTTAGTAAATAGGAAATCATGATTTTATATCTTCATTACTTTAACACGTAGGATTAATCACGTACCTCAAATATTACCACACATAATGACTTGTCGGAGTAACCGCACAATCCAACTGCCATATGAGTGGCATAGAATAGTTGACATGATGAATGATCATGAGAGAAATGACAACTTGTGCAGAGATGTAGTCCTTACTATAGTTAGCCAACTAGAAATCGCCGAATGTGAAGTCACGTCATAATGAAGCAACACTTTCGGATAGAAAGCATCAGTATTGTCTAATCAGTGGTGTTGTTGCATGAAAGATTGGAGGGCTGGAGCCGCAACATCGACAAAAAGGTGAAAAAGAAAGAGTGAAATGGAAAGAAAGAATTTCAGTAATTAGTGTATCAACTGGTTCTTTTTAAAAAATGGTGGAGGTAGGTGTAACAACATTGAAATTGGCCAATTTATCGGAAGAAAGTGTAACAACATTGAAATCGGCCAATTTATCGGAAGAAGGTGTAACAACATTGAAATCGACCAATTTATCGGAAGAAGGTGTAACAACATTGAAATCGGCCAATTTATCGGAAGAAGGTGTAACAACATTGAAATCGGCCAATTTATCGGAAGAAGGTGTAATAACATTGAAATTGACCAATTTATCGGAAGAAGGTGTAACAACATTGAAATCAGCCGAACGCTACCTTACTTCGATTCTAGGAAGTTTTTCAACTTCCATGAACTAATCATTCCTTTCTGTTCATCAATCTACCTGCACACACACAATTGCCTGATACCTTTCAAAGCTTTATTAGCATAGTAAAGAAAATAGAGAAATTTCAACTAAAAACAGAGAAATGCAAATTTTGTTGAGATTATTTATATCCAAGGTCTGAGCAAAAGAAGTCCTAAAGTTGAGAAGGGGAAGGAGAAAGCTCCTTTCCATTTAAAATATGATAATTTGTATCAACTGCACAGTTAGTTTTGAATTTTGTCTTGGACAGTGGACACTGATACAGACGCAAGCGATGACCATTTGCATGTAAGTGTGTATTGGATCCATCAATAATAATCAACTAGACTGTCCCATTGGAAAAAATGGTGTATACCTCGTAAGGCCTTAGCCATCATGTACGCAGTTTACCTTGAAATTCCTTAAAGTGTGAATCATACAACAGAGCCTAATCTCCTTTCTGGAATAATTTCTTCTTGATGACTCGGTCATGCCATTTTGTTCTTTTTTGTTGAATCACTGTGGTTTGATGGATGTTGTTCAAATGCTTTTCATCAAGCTCGTTGAGCTGCTGCAGTGTGGCTTTCTATGCCATAGTCAAGTCGAGGTTGACTGCTGATGCAGTTCTTAAGGTTTTGATTTCGAATTTAATGGGAAAAACAAGGCTTTTTCCATATACCAACTCGTAAGGAGAAAAACTAGTTGTGCTCCTCCAAGTAGTTTGGTAAGCCCATAGAGCTTCATGCAATCTATCAGATCAATCCCTACAATTTTCTCTCACTATTTTAGTAAGAATGGCTTCGATAACTTTGTTGGTGCTTTCCACTTGGCCATTGCCTTGTGGATGGTATGGAGAAGCTATTCTATGTAAAACATGATATTTACTGAGTAAAGCTTCAAATCTATGTGATGTGAAAGGGGGTCCTCCATCAGTGACCAATTCTCTGGGAATGCCAAACCTAACAAATATATCTTCAAACAAGAATGCTAAGACAACCTCTTCTGACGCTCTGATAAGTGTTTTTACCTCCACCCACTTGGTCATGTAATATGTACAAACCAATATATAGACTTTCTGATTGGAAGGTGGGTGAATGGGTCCTACAAAATCCATGGCCCATCTCTCAAAAGGATCTAACACTACCTGAGGTTGGAGCGACATCTCATCCCTGTGAGTTGGCTGACCCATGCGTTGGCAACTGTCACAAGTTTGGACATACTTGGCATCTTGAAATATGTTGGGCCAATAATAGCCTATCCTTAAAATTTTATGCCTAGTCCTTTTATCAGCAAAATGACCCCCACAAGGGCCATCATGGCAAGCTTTTAGCATATCATAAACCTCATCATCCCTCGCACATCTCCTGATTTCTTGGTCCAGGCCTATGTAGAAGAGGTATCCTCCTATCCAACTGTACCTAGCACTCTTTTGAATAATTTTCCTTCTTTCTCGAGGAGATATATGTGGAGGTACCTTCTCTGCAACCAAATAATTAGCAATGTCTGCATACCAAGGTGAGTGAGCAGATACTACAAACAAATGTTCATCAGGAAAGGAATCGTCTACAGGTGAATTATCATCATTTATATGTAATCTCGAGAGAAAATCAGCAACCACATTTTCTTTTCCTGGTCTATCCACTATAGTGATGTCAAATTCTTGTAGTAGTAACAACCATCTTATCACTCAGGCATTAGTAATAGGTTTATTCATTAGATATTTAATGGTTGTATGATCAGTATGAATAAAAGTTGGGTAACCAGTTACATAATGCCTGAATTTATTGATTGCATATACTACTGCCAAGAATTCTCTTTCAGTAACTGTGTAATTTAACTCAGCAGGAGACATGTTCTTGTTGATATAGTAGATAGCATAGGGTTCTTTGTCCTCTTGTTTCCCTAGTACTGCACCAATTGTAGTGTCTGAGGCATCTGAAGAAATGTGAAAAGGCAGAGCCCAATTGGGCCCTCTCAATATGGGAGTTGTGGACAATCTTTTTTTAAGATCTACAAAGGACAATTCACAGTCGTCAGTCCAACGAAAGTTAACATCTTTTGTTAGTAAAAAAAACAATGGAGAGGCAAGTTTAGAGAAATTTTTAATGAATCTCCTATAATACCTGGCGTGTCCTAAAAAACTTCTTACCTCTTTCTAAGTTGATGGAGTTGGAATGTCCAAAATTACCTGGATATTGGCTGGATCTACCTGAATCCATGCATAAGAGATGAAGTGTCCTAGCACTACCCCTTCGTGCATCATCATATGACACTTTTCTGTACTTAAAGAAAGATGAGACTGTCTACATCTTTTGAGCACTTTTTCCAGATTAGACAAAGCATCTTCGAAATCAGTCCCATAAGGTGTAAAGTCATCCATGAATATTTCCATACAGTTCGTTCACCATATTAGAGAAAATACCAATCATAGCTCTCTGGAAAGTGGCTGGTGCATTACACAAGCCAAGTGGTAGAACCTTGTAGGAAAATGTACCCCAAGGGCTGGTAAAGGTGGTCTTATCTTGGTCCTGTGGGGCAATTTATATCTAGTTATAGCCACTGAATCCATCTAGGAAAGAAAATTATTTTTTTCCAGCTAAGTTATCTAAAACCTAATCAATAAATGGCAGAGAGAAATGATCCTTTTGTGTTGCCTTATTCAGGGCTGTATAGTCTACACACACTCTCCACTTACCATTATTTTTAGGCACAATAACCAATGGTGATACCCACTCGTTGTCTGATATATGATAGATGAATCCGGTGTTGAGAAGTTTCTGAAGTTCTTCCTTAACAATTTCTTTAAGGTTTGGGTTCATCCTCCTTTGCGGTTAGCAAATGGGTTGGCATTCTTCTTTGATGTATATATGGTGGGTGCATAGTTCAAAGGGAATGCCTTTCATATCCATGTAATCCCATGCAAATTATTATTTATGTTTAGTCAGTAAATTCATCAGTCGACGAGTTTCAGCATTGGAGAGATCGGGATTGATGTTCAAGGTTTTTCCAAGTTCAATTTCTACAGCGATGCTTTTAGAACTGACTCTAGGAAATAATTCAGTTGTTGTTGTTTCATCATCTGATGTTACAGCGGTTGCTATTACAATGACTGTTGTTACAGTTGAATCACTCTGATTGTCAATAGTTTCTGAGAACATTTTCGAGTTCATTTCTTCCTGGGCCATAAGGTCAAAGACTCTGATCAATTGGTGGTGTGTGTGTTTTGTAACAGCAGAGGGGTCACAAATAAATAAGTTGATTAACTCATCCTTCGTCTCATCTTTGAAACTCAGGGCCTTTCCTATAGTTATCACAGGCAGAGCACTATCATTCTTAGTGTCCATCCATAGAGAGTTTTCAGGTTCTTCACTGGGTGTAGCATGAGGATACAGGGTAAGTTTTTTTGTGTCATAACCATCCAATATGGTCATAGAACTAGATTTACAACCTATGAAAGCATCAACTATAGCTAACCATGGTTTTCCTAGGATTAGAGGATGGCCTCCCAGACTGGATTTGGGTTGCAAAATGACAAAATCAGCAAGATACTCCCATGAGTCTATTGAAATAAATAAATCATCAATTACTCCTTCTGGTCTGATGGTAGAGTGATCAGATAATTCTAGAACAGTAGGAGTAGGTCAGATTTCTGTTCCGAGTTGTAGCAACTCCGTAGTTTCTATTGGCATGATGTTAATTGCTGCCCCTAAATCAACTAGTACATGTGGAATAGATGTCTGTCCAATTTTAACTTTGACTGTAGGGTTTCCTGGGTCACCATATTTAATAGGTGGAGTTTTGCCTAACATTAGCTCAAACAAATCCCCCACTACATGCACTGTGAGGGGATATTTAGGTTTTCGTCCAGGTTTTCTGATACATAGGTCCCTCACAGTCTTGGCATAAATAGGGACATCCCTTATTGCTTGCAGTAGTGGAATATTAACATGCAGATTTTGCAATTCTCCAGGGAGATTGAAAGATGGTAATTCCGCGGGCTTGGTAATTTTCAGTCTTTCAGGGAATGGTGGGTCTACTGATTCTAGAATGGGTTGGTCAATTTCTTCTGCTTCAGCAAATGGTCTCTCCCCTGATTCCTTATCTGATTCTAAAGATGGAGCATCTTCAACTATTGGCTCAACTATTCTCCCTGATCTTAATTTTATTTCATCACAAGGCATAGGAGTAATAGATAAGGCTGGCACATTATGTATGTCTATGTTCTGAACGACCTTATTATTTGGGTTTGGGTTAGGTTGCATAGGCATCTAAGGTCGTAAGGGAGAATTGTTTGGTGAGTTATTAGGAGGTAATTATAGATGTTGCTGTTGGTATGGGGGTTGGAACTGTTGTTGAAAGAAGTTCAGTTGGTGATGGCTTTGATAATTGAGTTGTTGTTGAGGGCCTCTCTCGTATGGGTTCCATTGCCCATAGTGATTCTGTTGTTGGGGCAGAGGTAACCATGCGTTTGGATCTTGATAAGAGGGTGGCCATATGGTAGCTGATTGTTCCAATAATTAAATGATGGAGGAGAGAATTGAGAATTCATACCTTGACCTCTTGGCTGCCATTGTCTCCTTTGTGTTATTAGATAGACAACCTCTGCCTCCTCATTAGTTTCCTTCATTGATGATTTTACACCTAGTAGAGAAGGACACTAGTCAGTGGCATGGTCTAATTCACAAATAAGGCATACCTGGACATTGTTCAGTGGGAACTCCCTTGGTGGATGTTTCTTCTTGCATTTTGGATAGAAAATGCATAATACTTGCTTTGATTCTTCTTGTTTCTATTTGACTTGCAAAGTATCCATTTGTGAGGCAAAAGAGTTAATCATCTATGTTTTTAAACTTTCTAACATATTACCTATTTCTTCTCTTGTTGCTCCTCCATTAGCTGATTTATGTACCCTTGAAAAAGTAGTATCCTTGGTAGTTGACTTATTCCTTGTAGATCCTCGAGAACATCTTTTGCAGAGATCTATAATGTCCTCATAGGATTCCTTAGATATATCTCCCTTGCCAAGAATATTCAACATATCTAAACAATCTTCTCTAACCCCTTTTAGCAAAATGGTTTTTAGAATGTCGTTACTCACATCCGGATGGCCAGACCATTGTATATTGTATTGGAGTCACTCCACAAAGTCTTCAAGGGTCTTGTCCTCCTTCTGTGACATTTTGAACAATTCCTCTCTTCGTTCCCTTGTTTGACAGTAGTCTTGGTATTTGTTCAGGAAAAGCTGTCTCATTTGTACCCATGTTGAAATGTTTTCTCCTCCAAGGCTCATGAACCATCTTAACGCATTGCCTTTTAATGTAGCTAGAAACAGTTTAAGCTTCTGCGCAGTGGTAGTGTAGTCATAGCTTCTACACAAAATGTCAAATTCAAATAGAAACTCATCCAGATATTCAGTAGATAATCCATGAAAATTTGGGAGAGCTGAGAGAGGTATGCTTTTCATAGGAGCCATCCCTCGTATGGGAACATCAGAAATAGGAAAAACCAGGGTAGAGATAGTGTTTTCATTGTTTACCCAATCCTCGTTGTTCTCTAGATTCTCTTGGTAGAGATCTTCTTCATTATCCCCTTGATTCTCCATATGTGCTCTCCCCCTCCACTCAATGTGAACAACGTCCCACTCTTCCTTAGTGACTATCCGACCGTTGATCTGATAAACAACTTCTTCTAGATTTTCCTTGTTCCAAGCTATACTTCCTTGATCTTCAATGTTCTCCAGTGTTGCTTGTTGATTTGTTGGTGACAAATCTTTAGCTTTGATTTCAGCTTCAACTTCAGCCCTTGATGAGAATGATGTTTCGAGGGGGGGTGTTTCTGCTGATTGCGGATCACGTCCTCTTGGAGGATTGGCAGGGCGAAAAATGGATCCTGAAGAAGAATCTGCTATGGCTATAATCTCATCAACAATGGTCTGTCTTCCCAGTATGTTAGGATTTCTTCCTCCACGTCCTCTGGTACCTGTAAGGTTATTATTTTGGGGGGTTCGTTCTCGTGTTTCGTGATTCATGCAGACTATTCATTCCTAATAAATAAAACTAGTGTGCTTACCAAAATCTAAAATTATCTTCCTCGACAACAACGCCAAAATGTTGGGCACTTTAATTGTCTAATTGAATGGAAAATCAAAGTGTTCAATATAAATTGTTAACCCAGAGAAGTATGTTATTTCAATATTTTTCTGCACAGTCTATGCTATATTATGAAAGCATCTCTAATCTAATTGTAGTAGGGAAGTTCTTTTTAACAAAACAAACAAACAATATCACTAACACAGTTGTGCTGATACAGCTGGAGTGCTACAGAATTAAAATCATAATTGCAATCTAAACTGATGAATATATAAAAACCCTGAATTTCCTACCCTAATCTAACTTTCTAATTTACTTTTGCAAGAAGAAACTCTATATTATTGCAGAAAGGAAATCTACTTATTGCAAGAAGCTACTTCACACTTTTATTTCTCCAAAACAAGATTTTAACCTAATGCAGAAAAAGGGAAAGCAGTTCTCCAGCAATGTTCAACAACTGATTTCTAATTCTCATGAGACAAGTTTATGGACATTTACCAAGAGGGAACTAAACTATAACAATAGTTTTATTCCATAAATATCTAACAGTTAAATCATTCGCAATTAAAACGACTAATATAGAATTCGAAATAGAGGGGAATTGGTGAGGAAGGTGGGCCCTTTCCTTCTCACTGAATCCACTCAAAGATATATGTTACAGTCTGCTAAACAAATTCAACCCACTCTTTCATTCAATTTCAAGAAAATGTCTGAGTACAATAAGCGCTACTTTTCTTTCTTTCTTTTTCAAAGGAAAAAGGATAACAACCCTTTACATTACAAAATCTCCACTATTTAAAGTAAGAGTCAATCAGTGTTAAAAAACAGAACAGTCTTGAGAATCCCCAATTCTCAAGTTGTTCGTTAGATATCATTAATACAAAATCTAGAATTCTCTTTGATCAACATCGTGAGCCAACATATCTAATCAGCAGGTGTTGCAGCAGTTGTAAAACAACAGGACTGGTGGCGTCTGTTGTAACAACTTCCAAGATTAACAGGCTTCTGTCGTGGTAGTTGTGTGATAGCTTATAGGATTGGTGGCATCCATTGTAGAAGTCATGTAACATCTTTTAGGATTGGTGGCATCCGTTGCAGAAGTCATGTAACAACTTCCAGGATTGGCGCATACCCGTAACAACAACGAGTTTCTTGAAGTGGGTTGTTCTAACATTTTGATCATTAGTTAAATCATTTCATGGGTAAAATATGTGAATGTTACCAATCAAACATGCTAAGTAAATGAAAATATAAAAGCAAGATGAATATTTCATACCTTGGGAAAAAGGGTCTTGGTACTCATTATAATAGTCATTTAGCTTAGGAATGAGAAGGTTGAATGTTCAAAAGATGTAGTGAAAAAAGGGACATTTCTGAGTCCTAACAGATGTATGATAGATTTTCATTTACAGTAGGAAGATATATATTTATTTTATCTTCATTGAGTTTTGTAATATCGTTCTGGGTTCTTTAGGCTGTGCAAGGAGTGCACAACAAAATATTTGAAGTTCTGTAGCTAGCACAAGGAGTGTGCATTTGAACTCTACGGTGTCAAGAAGAACATGCCAGGAGGGCACACTAGAGTGATCACAAAATCAAGGGGAACCTCAAGGTTGTTGAACACCTTGGAGGTAAGACTATGTAGAGGAGGGAACAAAGAGACAGAACTACTGAAGGTTTTGTAGAGCTCTGCCAGGGGGGCATTGAGTGAGTGCAAGGAGTGCGCCAAGGAACTCTCTTTCGAGTTCAGTGAGAAGAGAAGTGTCAAGGAGAAGACACTAACAGAGTTACTGAATACTTTGTTGGATCAACAAGGAGTTCTTGAGCATAATTTGCCACGAGGGCACTTATATCTCTTCGAGGGAAAGAACGGGTAGAGATCTTTTTAGGTCCGAGCAGTTGAAGCTCAAGTAGGAAAAGTTTTTGAACACCCTATAAGGAAAAGATCTACAAGGATTGCATCAAGTAGAAGAATGACAGGAGGGCAAGAATAATTTCTTTTAAAGAAATCCTTCGGATCTGAGTTTGACGAAATCCTGAGAATGCAAGGTGTGTGTGGGAGGTAAAAATATTCGAGGAGATCATGCTTAGGAGGAGTAACACAGAGGGTGCATAAGAGTAGACTTATTCCAAGTCCCAAAGCTCAAGAGAGATAGTGTTTCCATAACGTAGGCGAGACCCAAAGTTGCAAGGCTCGTAAGAGATAAATCGAAGGCCGAAACCTTCGAAACATTGAAATATTCCAAGTCAGGAAGAAATCACAAGCTCATGAGGAGGAGTGCCAGTAGCCATTCGATCAACTTTAGAGGAGGAAATATGGACCATTAAATCTCATGTCTAGACACCCGGGAGAGTGTGCAAGAAGGAACAGATCTTAGTCGTAGGATCTGGGAACGTGTGGACCAATAGTCGTTGGATCAGGAGGAGGTGCATGAGAGTTATCCCTTTAGAGTGCATAGGAGGAGAGCCAACTTGCGAAGATGCCAACCGTTGATCAAGGAGATATATAGACCATTGATCATCTAGGGATAATATATATAGTTCGTGGATCAGAAGATCTGAGGTGATAATTCTTTCAACTTTGTGAAACACGAAGTCCAAAAATCATCAGGACCGTCCATCGAAGGGGACACATGGCGAGCATGAAAAATTTTGTTGACTCGCACATCAGAAAGGTCAAAGGGTAGACCTATGAGAATTGGAAAACCTGAGTTCACGACTTGATTGTGATCGTTATATCGAGGAAGGATCTGGGTCATAAAATTTGAAGCATTGAGAATTCCTGATGCGTGAAACTCCGATGCGCTCGGAATTTGAGCTCCCAGGTTGCATATAGAGGTTGCATAAGGGAGGATCTAGTGGACCATTTTTGGGGTTTTTGGAATCAGAGAAGCTGGGGTACATTGCAACGGAAGTCCCGACATTGTGAAATGCGATGCGCCTTTTTGGAGTTAAGGTTGTGGTCATGTCGATGGTCACGTGGAGAAATATAAGGGAGGAGCTAGCATGTGTTAGGCCCCTATTAGGATTTTGGAGGTCGGGAGAGTCAGGTGGCTCACATGTAGAATAACCGACACGCAAAATCATGAAATGCCTTTCGAGAGGCCTGCGGTCACAACCCGTGGTCGCGTGAAGAGAAGCTTGTTCCTGGTGCTTGTATGCATAAGTCAAGTTTCACAAAGACCTGTGGATCCATCCATGGGATTCCAAAATGGAATTGAAAGAGATGCTTCAAATCAGATGGATTTAAGAGGAACAATACTTGACCAGAAGGTCAATAGACCCTACCGAGGTAGAGGTAGGGGGGGTCTGCATCAAGTGGTATCAGAGCTAATTTTTTGTTTGCAGGCCGCAGACAAAAGAAATATGGTGAAAGAAGATGACCTGATAACATGAGGTGGTATCAAAAACAAGATTTTTCCTATAGACAATGGGTGAAGGAAGCAGAGTATTGATGCTCTGTGAGGAGTTTGTTGCACGTGCACAACAACAACAAAAATTTAAACAGCCAGGTGAACTGTAAAATAAGATGGAGATGATCTCGGACGTAGAGTGATCCATATTCTTTCTAGGAGGGTAGGTATAAGATGAAAATGGCTACTGAAGGCCATGCGCGTGTTCGAAGAGAATACCACCAGCTGAAGAGTAAAGCAAAAATTTACAAGGAACTTGCTGAGATAAGAGTGAGAATGGAATGGTTGAAATTGAAGATGTAGCAGGAGGCAAAAGTACACTGGAGGTACGAGTGGCCACCTCTGAACAGGAAAGCCAAATGTCTTGTTCAAAATTTGTTGGCTAGGAAACAACAACAAGAGTTGAGAAAGTGGTTGAGGTATGCTGAAAACCTCAGTGACATAGAGCTGGTTTACATTTGTGAGCCAAAAGTTGGAGAAACCCTTAGTGATGAGGAAGGGAGATTAGTTTTAGGTCTCATAAACTGCCAGGAGGGTAGAGATGGATTTTCAAATTGCCATGTGGGCAATGAAATGAGATCATTGGAGGATCTCATAGACTGTCAGGAGGAAAACAACAAAAAATCATATTACCAGGAGGGAAATGGTATGAGATTAGCAGAGGATCTCATAAACTTCCAGGAGGGCAGAAGTGAACTTTCAAATTTCCAAGTGGGCAATGGAAGGAGATCGGTGGATGATCTCATAGACTTCCAGGAGGGAAATAATGGAAGTTCAAATTTCCAGGTGGGAAATGAGATGAGGTCAATTGATCTCATATATTTTCAGGTGGGAAGAAATGGAATTTCGAGTTGCCAGGTGGGAAATGGAAAAATATCAGGTGGCTGTATCGTATACTTCCAAAGGAGAAGTGATGAAAGTTCAAGTTGTCAGGTGGGTAATGAAGAGGGATCATTGGATCTCATAGACTGCCAGGTGGGCAGAGGAGTAATCCCAGATTGCTAGGTGGGCAAGGGAGAAGAGATTAACTCAGTTGGGAGTTCATATCAACAAGGAGTGTTGATGGAAGAAGATCAGAGGTGTGTTTTGATCATTGGGGGAATTCAAATATTCTTGCCAAATAGTCTAGTAGAGGCTAATGCAAGTGTTGCGCATGAGGAGGTAGTGCAACAAGAATCCGATAAGGAGGCCATGGGGCCAAATGATTTTAAAGCTAACTGTGTCTATGATGCAAGTGCATCAGAGGAAGGAAAACCAACAGAGACTGTCAAAGATGAGGAGAAGTAGAAGATATTGATGTTTGACCCAGTAGAAAAGGAGGAAAATTCAGATGAATTACTCACTCAATGGAAGAAGGAGTTGGAAATGTTGGAGGATTGGTTGAACAATCTAGAACCAGAAGATGGTTTCCAACAGACAGTCATGCAGATTGTGGGAGAGGAGCATTCAACAAAATTGCTCAAAAATTTCAGCTCGGAAGCTGAACAAGAGATGACTGCAGCACTAGAGCCTGCAACAGAGGAGGAAGCAAACAACATGGATTTTTTTGATCTGTATGAGGAATTTGAATCCCTAGAGAGAAGGGAAATGGTGCAAATATTTCACATCCAATAGGATAAGTTGGGAGCAAATGAAGGAGCATACCTACCTAGGGAGGAGCTGGAAGAAGTTGGGTTTGAACCAACACAAGAGGAGATGAAAAAACCCAATCTGTCAGAGGAAGAAGCTGAGAAATAGCTTAGTGATGAGACTGTAGAACCGGAGTCTGCAACAAGGTGGAAAGATAAGGCCATAGGAGATGAAGACATCAAGGGAGATCATGTTGATATACCCATTGATAAGTAAGTGCAATAGAGAAGACTACATAAAAAGAGCCAGCCACTGGAGCAGTTGGTCGAGGTGATATAAGAGATAAGGAGGCTGATTTTGAGGTCAGCAGAAGCAATCAAGAAAGGAAGTATGAAGAGAGGAGAACCTGCAAGAGAAGTAGGGAAGAAGCAGAAGCAACAACAAAGTAGTGGAGCAGATGGACAACTCCAAAGAAGAGTTTTGGATCCAGGTGGATTTCGACAAAGCTGGGAAGATCATGAGCATGATCTCATGATTTTTCCAACAGGGGAGTATGATGCAGGAGCATCGCTCCACCTTAGCACATGCACCAACATGCCAACATGCAGATGCATAATGGATAAAGGGAGAGGTGTCGACCCTCCCATTTTTAAATTTGAATTAATCCTATACGGATTATCGTGTTGTAAGGATGATAAATGCTAGGCCATGCCTTTGTATAGGTAGTGGATAGGGTTGCCTTAAATGGTTACCTATAGCAGTTCCAGATCGTAGTCAGGTTTGGACATCCATTTATGTAATGTAGCCATAGAGGTATGGTGTCATAACAGAGATAGAGATGGTACTAAGGAGGTGGAGAGGATAAGCTCGTATAGCCCTCTTTTGTAATTAGGAGAGGAGAGGAGAGGAAGAGAGAGATACCTCAGGTAGAGGAGACTTAGGAGGTCTTAGAAATTCTAGGAGAGAGCTTGAGAGAAATAGGACTCTGTTACAGTCTAGTTTTTGTAATCATCTGTATAGTCACACAAAGATAATAGAAAATACGTTTTTTCTGCATATTGTTGTTCACGGGTTTATGTATTTCATGAATGAATGTTGTAGATGTATGATAAATTTTCATTCACAGTAGGAAGATATATATTTATTTTATCTTCATTGAGTTTTTTAATATCGTTATGGGTTCTTTAGGCTGTGCAAGGAGTGCACAACAAAACATTTGAAGTTCTGTAGCCAGCGCAAGGAGTGCGCATCTGAACTCTACGGATTCAGGAAGAACGTTCCAGGAGGGCGCACTAGAGTGATTACAAACTCAAGGGGAACATCAAGGTTGTTGAACACCTTGGAGGTAAGACTGTGCAGAGGAGGGAATAGAGAGACATAAATACTGAAGGTTCTGTAGATATCTACCAGGGGGGCATTGAACGAGTGCAAGGAGTGCACCAAGGAACTCTCTTTCGAGTTTAGTGAGAAGAGAAGTGTCAAGGAGAAGACACTCATAGAGTTACTGAATACTATGTCGGCTCAACAATGAGGGCTTGAGCATAAGTTTCCAAGAGGGCACTTATATCTCTTCAAGGGAAAGAAGGGGTAGATACCTCTTGAGGTCCGAGCAGTTGAAGCTCAAGTAGGCAGATTTGTTGAACACTATGTAAGGAAAATCTCTGCAAGGAATGCATCGAGCAGAAGAATTCCAGGATGGATAGAAGAATTTCTTTTAAAGAAATCCTTCGGATCTGAGTTTGATGAAATTTTGAGAACGCAAGGTGTGTGTGGGAGGTTGAAATATTCGAGGAGATAAATATCAGGAGGAGTAACCCAGAGGGTGCGTAAGAGTGGAGTTATTCCAAGTCCCAAATCTCAAGAGAGATAGAATTTCCAGAACGCAAGCGAGACCCAAAGTTGCAAGGCTCGCAAGAGATAAATCGAAGTTCGAAACCTTCGAAACATTGAAATATTCCAAGTCAGGAAGAAATCACAATCTCAGGAGGAGGAGCACCGACAACCATTTGATTAGCTACAGGGAGGAAATTTGGACCATTGAATCTCACGTCCAGACACTGAGGAGAGCACGCAAGAAGGAACAGATCTCAGTCGTAGTATTTGGGAACACATGGACCAATAGGTGTTGGATCCAAAGGAGGTGCACGAGGGTTATCCCTTTAGAGTGCACAGGAGGAGATCCAATTTGCAAAGACTCCAACCATTTATCAAGAAGAGATTTGGACCATTGATCGTCTAGGGAGAATATCAACATTTCAGGGATCGAAATATCTCAGGTGATAAGTATTTCGAATTCACGAAACACGAAGCCCCCAAATCATTGGGACCGTCCATTAGAGGGGACACGTGGTGAGCGAGCGACATTTCACTGAATCGAACATCAAAAAGGTCAAAGGGTAGACCTGTGAGAACTCGTGAAACCCGAGTTCACGACTTGATCATGACCGTCAGATTGAGGAAGGATCTGGGCTGTCATATTTGAAGCATCAGGAATTCTTGATACGTGAAACTCTGACGTGCTCGGAACTTGAGCCCCCAAGTCACAACTGGAGGTCACATAAGGGAGGATCCAGTGGACCATTAGCCCATTTCGGGTTTTCGGGAATCGGAGAAGCCGGGGTTCATTGCAACGGAAGTCACGAAATTGCCAAACATGACATGCCTTTTTGGAGTTAAGGTTGTGGTCACGCCGGTGGTCATGTGGCGAAAGATAAGGGAGGAGCTAGCATGTGATAGACCCTTGTTGGGATTTCAGAGGTCAGGAGAGTCGGGTGGCTCACATGTAGAATACCCGACACAGAAACTCATGAAACACCTTTTGAGAGGCGTGTGGTCACAGCCCGTGGTTTCATGGAGAGAAGCTTGCGCTTGGTGCTTGTACGCACAGGCCGAGTTTCATAAGGACTTATGGATCCATTTGTGGGATTCCATAAGGGAATCGAAAGAGCTTCTTCAACTTAGAGGGATTTAAGAGGAATGATCCGACCGGGAGGTCAGCATACCCTACCGAGGTAGAGGTAGGGGGGTCTTCATCACTCATTAAAATGTATATAAGAAGAAGGGATTCCACCCACAATGGATTCACCATGTGAGATATAGGAATAAGGATTTGAAGCAAGCTTACCAATAAAGTGTCATAGGAAGAATGAATCAATTCTCCCTGACAATGGCACCAAAATGTTATCACAAAATATAGCACTTGTTGTCAGGACTGTGAAATGATACATTTTTGTCTCTATTTTTATGATGTTTAAGTCTAATAAATCCATATATGACCCTCATATATACCATTCTCCACCTATCCTAGACAACATTTGTACAAAGTCAAATATGTATTATATTTATCATGTTGTCATGTTTATATTCTAAAATTAGGGTAGAAGTTTGAGTTTTATCTTCAATGCAAATAAAATATGCTAACCATAAACTCTAAGAATGACTAAGAAGGTCACTTGTTGCAATTAATCATAGGAAATAGAGATATAGTGATTACTCAAAGGATTGGAGAAGGACATAATCAAAAGGAAGCAATTTGAATTCATCCACTGCACAAGTGGATAGAGAAATAGAACAAATCAAGGGGCATTTCGAGTGCAATTACCCATAGCCACGAATCTCTACCTTGGAATTTGTGGGTTGTTGGTATTTTGATACCTTTGTACTATACATTTCTCTATGAAATGCATCATATGTTTAATGAAAAGCAGTAATATGTCCATAGATTTAGGGATTTTTGTAAATACAAACTATTATGGGTAGATTCCCATCCACAACTATATAAACTCAATTCCATTCTCGTGTTTAGAGATAGGAGACAAATTAGAGGATTGTTATATACTTTGTGAATAGAAATTTTAGTTTGTTTCCATATATATATATACACACACACACACACACACACACACACACACACACAATCTCATGTTGTGTATGAGTGATTTTTCTAGTGTTGTAGTTAAATTTTACCATTTGTTGAACCGATTTGGAGTTAGACATGCTTCAAGGAGGTATTCAATTATCATTTTCTCTATATATTTATTTCTTTTATTTAATTACTTCACGAAATTTTTTTTTTTCTCTGTTTATATGTTGTAGGTTTCCACACTTAATTTAAATTACAAACTTGTTTATATTTCACTTTTTATACTTCATTCATGAGCATTGTGTTATATAGGCCTGTTGTTGTTATTATTTTATTCCTAGCTACCTAATTATTTTCTTATAATTTTAAGTGTGCATTTGAATGAAGTTAATTTTAAACTCGAATGAAATGTTTGTATATTTTGTGTCTCGCTTCCAAAGCATGAATGGGAACCTTTTTAACACATAACTAGAATTAGCCACTAGTTAGACCAAAACACAATCAAAGTAGTTCTCTTTGCTTTTGGTTTTTCATTTAAAAGTTTTATCTTGAGTAAAGTATATTTTTACTCAAATAGACATATTTTCGTGTTGTCATTTTTGGCATCGTTGTTGGGAAGACACTACAAGAATTAAGAATCTCTAGTTTGCATTAGTTTAGGAATTTTGTAACATTACTTTTTCAATGCATTTAGGGATGAATGCAAGGGAATAGAGACGACAGATGCAAAGATGACCTCATTATAGGATCCCTATATTGTAAAATCTTTTCACATTCACCATAATATTTTGTGGTGAGTCTTTATTCAACTAAATTTACAAATAATGTTAGTTTAGGATGAATGAATATGGAAAGAGATTCTAGAGGACGTTTTTGTAGTGCAGTAAGAGCCACCCAGGAAGCTAACACACTGGAAGGAATATCTGTAAGAAGAGGAGGAAGTAATTTTGTAGGTGAAAAAAACCTCATGTAGAAGATATAGCATCCAATTTAGAGGAAAACTCCTTAGCTTATGTTGAAATAAAAACAGCTGAAATTCCTAGTAATAAATGAGAACCTTCTATTTCATCTACCTCAGAATAATCTGTAACCTTTGGATTGCCTGTGAAATTTTGGAAAAATCCCTTATTCATCATGGTTGGTGAACATGAGGAAGAAGGGGAAGGATATGTTCCATAGAATCCTATCACATTTGAATTTTCTATTAGGGATACAAAGGTTACAACCCATATGAAAAACATCCCACATGTTGCTTTACCCCATTTCCATGGGATAAGTAGTGAGGATCCAGACACATTTCTTTTTTATTTTGATGTTTTATGTTATAGCTATGACTACTCATTTGATGCCCAGAAACTGAAATTGTTTTCAGCTACCTTAAAATATTCATGTATACACTAGTTCATAGGGTTGGGTGGAAATTCAATACAAAACTAGGATAGTATGAGACACACATTCCTTTAACAATACCAATACTACTGCCAAGATAGGGCTCTGCGAGGAGAAATCTTCAAAATGACTCAAAAACAAGAAGAGATTATGGAGGAGTATGTCAAAATATTCCAATACAAGTTCAGACGATCCAAACAACACCAGTTAAAACTAAACACACTACTGACACTTTTTCTTAAAGGTATCTGAGATGAGTTTTTGGATGTTATAAATTTAATGGGGGATGGAGATGTTTCACAAATTCCATATACCACCATTTGTGATTTATGTCAACGATATTCAAGAGGTAATAATAAACAAGGAAGGGAGACTTGGGAAATCGTTTCAAGAATTAGTAAATTCTCAGGAAGTGCAGTTACTAAAGTCGAAATTGGGAATTTGTAAGACAATTTCAAAACTAACATCCTTAGTTCTATAAGTTTCAAACTAGATACTATGAAAATAAATAAGAAGCAAAATTGAGAAACATTACCTTTGGTTGTATTATGTCCAATATATCGTAAAAACATCCCCTTTGTGAATTCCCTTTGGATAGTATAGATATATGTGCTATATATGAGCATGACTATGATACAAAGAATTTTCCTTCACTACCTAGAATAAAATCAGTTTATCAAGGAAAAAGTGAAAGAGTTGAGCAACTTTGTCTCATAGATGAAAAGCAACGTTCGCTAAATCAACAATCAAGTATTCATCCTAATCCTTCTCAATCTTATAATTAACTTTGGGCCAACCCACAACACATGAAAAACACCTTTTCCACTTGCTATCCACCAACATCATGGCCACAATGGACCCCTCAAGGTCAAAACCAATATTGTAAACAAGGTTGGTGAGGTTATTTTCCTTACAGAAATATGTCACAATGTAACACACCCGACCCCCTAATCATCACTTAGGTTGGTGGGATGTTGGTTTTCCTTTCTTTTCTTCAAGACATGCTATTGGATTTCATCAGTTGTTTAAGTGAATACTTCTCTTATCACAATTTATAATGTATTAACTCTTACTAATCCTCATAGAATCTCCTTCCTAGAGTTTACTAAGGTGAATAGGTTCCTAACACCCCCAATTAGATGGTCATTATTATTCCTCACCATCAAATAAATGATCTGTGGCTATTTAGACTCATTCCCATCGAAATTCTCAGTTCACCCAGATTGACATTCCTTCTGAAGGAATCAGTCTGATGGATATTCCTACGAGATCCAATGGTCCTTGGACTTGGGATTCAATGACTACAATTTCATCGACATCTCAACTAACTCTACAATTACTCGTCACTAAAAATCCCAATCTTCTTGCTAATGAATAGGGCCCAAAGAATCTACAGCTGATATTAAATCTCACCCACCCACCAATCAATGATCCACTTATGTTCTTGTAGTCCCTCCCCATCAGAGTGTATCCACTCTAGTGTTACAAACCACTCTAATTGGCTCACTTCCAACTGCACACACTTTGAAGGATAAAAAATTCCACGTTCATCTCATCCTATGAATATTATGCACTTTAGGGATTACAACTATTTGCTAGACAAGGTTACTTAAGCCCTCCTTCTTGGAGTGACTCACATGAAATTCAATGGGTGAGATCCCACTGGGAATATCCCACCAAATCAACAGCTCTCGGACTTCTAAGTTATCGAACTCCCTCTATAACATTTCATCCATGCCTCTGGTAGTCTTCAATCCGAAGGACTCATGACTCGTATCGATGGTCCTAGACTCGCTAATACACTCTCTGATGAATCGACATATGTTTTTGACTCATAGCTCTTCCTTTCAGAGTCACATCATAGCCTTTTACTAGGCCCTTCCAATGACCACATCCTACAACCACTGGTCAGGATCCTTCAACTAAGTTGATCCAATAGTTGTGAATCCTCCTAGCCTAAAACACTAGTTCTCTTCATGATGTTAATCCAAATTAGGACTTAAGCAATTCAAGGTTTCTCCAAGTTATTTTCTAAGGTTCTACCAGAAATTCAAGAGCTCGGAGATCTAGGTTTAAACTGGCTAAGGAATTCCATTGGGAAAATGGATGAACAATTTGCATGTCCTGCAAGTGTTCCATCTAAGATGGGTGAATATTTCAAGGAATTAGGGTTCCTCAACCTACACAGAGATTCCCAAATACCAGGTCATCCTGTCACTGTCCAAATGAAGTTTTTTTCCATATCCATTTTTTATGACCCAAAGGGAGCATACATAGGGCTAAATGTATATGATATGATTCTTTTACTCAAAACACCTGTTTGAAACTAGTTACAGGACTAGTAAAAAACCCTCTATTTCACAGGGTGTATCTCCGAAAGTACAATGAACCAGAAGTTGAAATTCATACCATAGGTACTCCAATATGTATTCTAAATAGCCTCCATTTTTGTCTTTCTGAAGTGGCCCTAAACAAAATTATAGAGAAAATTCCAAGATGAATTGTTTAAGGAAGAAAAATCCTAGGATCAATGCTCTGATACCAAATGTAATGATCCAAATGCTTAAAAATATCATAATAGAATAGAAGTACACACCATGTACATAATGTGAGCATGGATCACAAATCCAAGATAAATAAGTTACACAATAACTCCTTAAATAATAGGATAACCTCCTCTACGTAACCAAAAACATGCATACATCACAATACACATGTCTACAATAATGAATGCATTATCTCTATATATACCTATTCACACTTGCACATGAGGCCACTTTACTACTAGGTCAACCCTATTACATATATGTTTACATGTTACATGTACAATTAGGCCCATATATTCCCCCCCTTTGGGGTCATATCATACACATTTATCCCTATGTATTCTCCCCTTGGGTCACAACAACTATAAACTTTCCTCTCAAGAGTAAGGGGCTCCACAAAATTGAGGCTCTCAGATTCTACTCAGAGATCCTCCATAATCACCAAGACATCTCTTTTGTTAGTTTTAAAGTGAATATTTTATTCATATCTTGCAATCTCTACACTCAAAGACTTGCAGTCTTCACAATAATACACCCTACCCTCACACGGATCTCATGGATTCATAATTCTAATAGGTTACCAAATGGAAACAAAATAATCACTTTGTTTTACTGAGGAAGTCATACATTCCTTACATACATTTATATTTCCTATTTAACCATGAATAACATATTTATATCAAACACATTGAGTCAAAAACACTTATTTGTTCAGTGAATGTCAACAACCAATTGAATGAGATAGGGCACATTTCCTCCCAACCTTAGGTTATGTTGTAGAGTACCTTTCTACACTATGCCACCCCCATTTTAAGCCATGATATCACAAGGGGAATGATTAAGCTAGTTCTCATACTTAGAATTATCTAGGAAGGTTACTCTTCTTCCTCCACTGGAAACAAGAGAATTTTCCCTCTTCCAACTGACCTCAAAACTTCTACAGGTTTATTAGGTACCCTCCCTATCAGGTTTCCTATGCAAAAGGAGTCCCTTCTTTGTTATACATTCCCTTAGTGACTTCCCTTACCAGCTTCAGTTTCTTTCTAGCAGGTACCAAGCTACAATCCTTTATTTCTCCAGTATGGATCTGGGTCTTCTCTTCTCTAGTGTGATCATAAATATTTTGGACAAGATTTCTATTTTCTCCAAGAACAGCTTTCCAATTTATTTTATTTCTTGTATATGTGAAAGTGAACACCTTTGTTCATCACACCATCTATTTGTGACTCTAGTTCTCACTTTCTCTTCCTTAGTTTTTTCTCATCGCATTTTCTTTTTTCTCTTTCTCTGTGTATCCCTTATGTATCCTTCTTTACTCCTCTGCACATCTATGTGTCTCTCCTTGCACACCACTTTTGTATGTCCTTCCTTATTTTTTTGCACCTTTCACCTCTTCTTCCACCCAATACTTGGGATTCCCATGGCTTATGTATGATGCAACCTCCAGTCAAAGATCTGGTTTTTGAAGGGGAAATACAAGGTATGTACTTCTGTCAGGTTTTTCAATTGACCCTTGTCTCTTCAAGATATCAGGTCTGTAAGTAGTTATAACTGCTTTAACAACCAATATTTCTTTCCATAACTAGTCATGTGTCTCCATTCAGATTCAAGTACATTGGTATATGTGTATTAATTATTTTCATATGTGAGTTATAATGTTAGACAATCTTCCTAATTTATAACCTCTCCATTTCATCTCATCAGTTCACCTCACCATTTCACTTAACCAATCTGACTTCATCAATTCCCCACCTGTGATATCATGGCTAGTACTCAAGTCTTTTCCTTCACATCTAGTTGTATGATGTCTTTCATTAATCAAAACATAATTACATGATTCATAATTACATTATATGAAGTCTTAGCATAATTACAGTAATGGGGGAAAAAAAGGTGTTACCTTCCCCTCTCCCTTAAAGAAAAATCATCCTCGGTGTTTAAAACACCATATATATAATTGTACAGAAAAAAAAATGGGTATGTCAATATCTAGGCATCCTCCAACTCCCATGTAACCTCATCTGTTCCAAATTTCTTCCATTGCACCTTGACCTACACAATGGCTCGGTTCTGGAGCATTTTTTCTCTCTTTTCCAAGATGCATTGAGGTTCGGGATGGAATTCTCCCATTAGTTCCACCTATACCACATTCCAATCAATAACATGATTAGAATTATGAACATATTTATTTAATAACGATACATGGAACACATTGTGAGATTTAACAATAGGTGGTAAAGGAAGTATGTATGCTATTGGTCCCACTCTTTCGAGGACTTCAAATGGTCCAAAATATTGGGGTGTTAGCTTGGCACAAGTCCCCATTCTCATAGAACTTATTTTTGGATTCACCCTGAGATACACATGATCTCCCACCTTGAAATATTTGTGATTTATCTTGATGTCATCATAGATATTCTTCCCATCTTGGGTTGCTTTCATATTATTCCTTATCTTAATCATTTCCTATTCCATTTATTTTAATAACTCAATCCCAAGCGTGATCTTTTCCATTGGACTATCCCAACTAATTGGAACTCTACACTTTTTGCCATACAAAACCTCAATTCGGATCATCCTCAATTATTCTCGATAAGCATCGTTATAAGCAAACTCTACCAGAGGTAGATACTCTTCCAATTTCTTGGGTTGATGCATAACATGCATCCTCAACATGTCCTATAGCACTTTGTTTACTCTTTTGGTCTGACGATGTGTCTGAGGATGGTATTCCATGCTAAATGCCAACTTTGTTCCCAATCCTGCAAACAATATTTTCCAAAAACTTGAGGTGAAATTAACATCTCCATCGAAGATTATGGTCTTGGGTATACCATGAAATCCCAAAATTTCCTTCATGAAAATGTTAGCAACATCTATGGCCTTAAAAGTATATTTGATATGAATGAAGTGAGCTTCCTTTCTCAGCTTATTTACTACCACCATGATGACATCATGTTGCTTAATTTTCCTTGGTAGACCATTAATGAAATCCATGGGGATAATATTCCATTTCCATTCTAGAATTGGTAATGGATGCAATAAACTGATAGGATGCTTTTCTTCAACCATTACCTACTGGAACTCCATACACTTGGAAATGTATTATGCAATATATTACTTCATCCTTGGCCAACAATACAATTACCTTATTGTTGTTACCATTTTCTGGTAACCAAGATGAACTACAAGGGTTTCCTATGGAACTCATCCACAATCAAGTGCCTCATCTCTGCTAAATAAGGAACATATATCATGTTGTTGTACAGTATCAAGTCATTAGTCCCAAGCTGATATCCTTCATACTTTCTCTCCATGGGTTCTTGTTTCAACCCTTCTTTAACTTGATTGAATAACTTATCTCATTGTGAGAGGGTTTTGATATTTTGTTGGATGTTGAACACTCCCATGCTTGATTCTTCTAAGTATGTATCCTGCACACTCTGGCTAAGTGCATCTACCACCTTGTTTTCCTTTCCCTTTATGTGTTCGATTTAAAAATCAAAATCGTTGATCAGTGCCATCCATATAGCTTGTTTAGCATTTAACCTTTGTTGGTCAAACAAATACTTCAAACCACAATGGTTTGTCATCAAGACAAACCTCTTTCTGAGCAAGTAATACCTTCACATATTCAATGCATGCGCAATTGTTACGAGCTCTAGATCATGAGTGACATACTTCTTCTCATGCTCATTTAATTTTTGCGATTCATAATTAATCACTTTTCCCTCCTACATAAGGACTCCACCGATTCCTTCCTTTCAAGAATTTGTACAAACCAAGAAATATTTTTCAATGTCTATAATATTCAAAACAAGGGAATTTGTTAAAAGGTTATTCAATTATTGAAATTTGGCTTCACACTTTGCTGACCATATAAAAAATTTCCCTTTTCTTTGTAATGTGGTAATGGGATGAACAATCTTGGAAAATTCCTTTATGAATATTATATAGTACATAGATAATCCCATGAAATACCTTACCTTTGTTGCATTTCAAGGAGCTGTCCAATCCATGATTTCCATGATATTTTCAAGATACATTGTTGCTCCTTCTCCTGAGATGGTGTGGCCTAAATACTAGATTTATATTTAAGAGAAATCACACTTGCTAAACTTAGCATAAATATGATGATATCTCAACACTTGTAGAACCATCCTGATATTCTCCTCACGTTCTTGATTGGTCTTGGAATACACCAAAATGTCATTCACAAACACTAAGAAAAACTTGTCTTCATACTTAGAACGTTATTCATCAGGAACATAAAAGTAATTGGTGAATCAGTGAGTCTGAATGGCACCACCACAAAATCATAGTGTAAATACCTTGTTCTAAAGTTTGTATTGTGAATGTCCTCATCCTTAATTCTTACTTGGTCATATCCCAATGTCAAATCAATCTTTGAGAAAAATGCATCTCCCCTCATCTAGTAAAAGAGATCATCAATCCTATGCAATAGATACTTGTTCTTTATGGTCATCTTGTTCAAATGCTTATAATAAATACATAGCCTCATTGCACCATCCTTCTTATTTACAAATAGGGTTGGTGCTCCCCATGGGGATACATGCAGCCTGATGTAACCGTTATCCAACATCTACTTCAATTGTACCTTTAGCTCTACCAATTTCGATGTGCTCATTTTGTAGGAAACTTTTGACACTAGTACTGTTCCAGGCACAAGATCTATCAAAAAATCAAGATCTCTCTTGGCAGGTAGTCTGGGAACCTCTTATGGAAATACATCCTTAAACTCCCACAACACAGGGTGATATTTGGCCTTCAACTCCTTTCATTCCACTGAGTTAAGCACTTGTATCACATACAAGGGACACCCTTTTTGGATAAATTTGTTAAGTTGTAATGTCGATATTTGTCTAACTGAAACCGACTTCCAAATTCCTTGAAAAATATTTGTGTTTCCTTCTTCGTCTTCACGTTCCAAGGTTTTCTTGTAAAAGTTCAATTTTTCCTTGTGGGAAGCTAGCCACTCCATACCTAATAGTATATCATATGATCCCAAAGGTAGGATGTTTAGGGGTGCTATAGTATGCAATACACTCATCTAAAATGGACATGATTCTATCATTTATACCACTTTTCTCTTAGTTCATGTGGCTAATTGGAACAACCATGCCTTTGTATGCTTCTTCCTTTGTAAGGCACATGCTTCAACAACTTGTGGTGAAACATAACTAAGGTTAGATCCAGGGTCAATTAAAATAGAAACAATTTTCTCGGTGATTATACCTTCTAGATCCACTACTGAAGCTTTGTGGTTTTCTTGTCGATTCTCCACCGCTGCATATATCATGGGCATGCTTCTAGCCACATCATTGATGGTAGAATCTTATTGTACATGGTAAACTCTCTTATTGTCTTGTTTCCTATAAGGAAAATACATCAAAAGGTGTGGGTCTCCACAACCCCAGCATTGAAAAGTTCCTTTCTTGGGTCCCTCTACTCTTTCTCTTGCTTGATCAATTGGCTTATTTTCACTCTAAGATGGAAAGTGTTGTTGGTGTACACTTGTTTTCAGTTGACCAAATTGAGCTCCTTTCTTTGGATTCTTATATGGAAAATATTTGAATCCTTTCTTTTGTAATCTAGTCTTATCCTTTCTCCTCCAACCCTTAGAAGGCTCATTCTTATGTTTATACTGGTCATAGAAACATGTATCCTTCCTTATAGTGTCCTCCAATGTCTTGGGATTGTCAAATTCAATTTTTTCTTGGTAGGAATATGTTAATCCACTAAGAAAATGTTGGATCCTCTCTTTTTCTTCCTTCGGGTAAGGGACATACCTCAAAAGTTCCAAAAATATCTTAGCATATGAATCCATGGTAAGTTGTCCCAATTTATGTTCATGGAATTCCTTTATTTTATCATCATAATACTTCTTTGACAGGTATGATTTTCAGAAGTATTTCTCAAACTTCTTCCAGGTGAGTTTTCTTTCATTCAGTACTTTGATTTCCTTGAAGTATTCCCACCATATGGAAGCTCCTTCGTTCAAATTGAAGACAAAAATATTCACTTTTATATTGTGTGAGTAATTATGTACCCGAAAATACTTCTTCAAACCTAACAACCTAGCCTCTAATTCTTCTCCCTTCTTTATTTCTCCATCAAAGGTAGGAAACTTAGCCTTATTGAATTCTCCATTCAGGAAACTCCATGAATTTCTCTTCATTTTATTCTTAGGGACACTCAATCTAGTGTCATTGTTGGATATCTACTTGGAAGAAATATTCCTACTGGATGACTCTGTGGAAATACTCCCACCAGATTTACTTTTCTTGGGATTTTGATGCCTCTTCTTGAAATAATTATTTCCTATATTTCTATGGTATAATCCATGCCTTTGGGAATCTAAAGGATTTCTCAACCTCTCATATTGCTACAATTATGCATTACTAGGAATTGACTATAGATTCTTCTAAATTTCAAAAAATCTTTGCAATAGTGTTGCATTCAACTCTTCCTATTCAACCTGAGCTCTCATGAGCCTCTCATTGTCTGCCTTCAAACTTCTGATAATAGATAACAAATATGGAGGGGTTTCTCTATCCCTTCGATTGTCAGATAAATCATCTATGAAGTGTGATGTTTACTCCATGCTATGTTGCACCATTCACTTCCACTGTCCTATGTGTTGAAATAGAAAAACATTGTTAATCATTACATATAGCAACGCCATAGCATGCATTATTGGAAAAATAAAAAGTGTTATTAAACAATCTTAAGCAGTCTTGATGACCCGTACAAGACTAGAGTTTGAACTCTTCTATGATACCACTCCGTAACACACCTGACCCCCTAATCATCACTTAGGCTGGTGGGATGTCAATTTTCCTTTCTTTTCCTCAAGACATGCTATCAGATTTAGTTAGTTTTTTAAGTGAATACTTATCGTATCACAATTTATATTGTATTAACTCTTACTAATCCTCAGAGAAGCTCCTTCCCAGAGTTTACTAAGGTTACTAGGTGCCTAACATCCCCAATCAGACAATTAGTATTATTTGAGACAAGGTTCCTGAACCCTCCTTCTCAAAGAAACTCACTTGAAATCCAATGGTTGAGATCCCACTAGTCATAACCCGCCAGATCAATAGCTCTCAGACTCCTAAGTTATCAGACTCCCTCTATAAAATTATGTTCATGCCTTCAAAAGTATTCACTCTGAAGGACTCATGACTCGTATTGATGGCCCCAAACTCATCAATACACTCTTTGATGGATCAATGGATGTCATTGACTCAAATCACTCCTCGTTGGAGTCCTAGCACAACCTTATACTAGGTCCTTCCAATGACCGTGTCCTATGACCAATGGTCATGATGCTTCATCTAAGTTGATCCAACGACTGTGAATCCTCATTTCCTAAAAAACTAGTTCTCTTCATGATGTTAATATGAATCAGGACTTAACCAATTCATGGTTCCTCCTAGGTATTTTCTATGGTTCTACTAGACCTTTAAGAGCTCAAGGATCTAGGTTTAAACCAACTAAGGCATTCCATTAGGAACTTGGATGAAGAATTTGCATGTTCTGCAAGATTTCCATCTAAGACGGATCAATCTTTCAAGGCATTAGGGTTCCTCAACCTACACAGGGCTTCCCAAACACTAAAACACTCTTGTCACTATCCAAATAAAGGTTTTTTCCATATCCTGTAAAATTTCCTCTCAAGAGTAAGGGGTTCCACACAATTGAGGCTCTCTGATTCTATGCATAGACCCTCCCCAATCACTAAGACATCTCCTCTATCAATTTTGGGGTGAATATTTTCTTCATATATTGCAATATTTCCACTCAAATACTTGCAGTCCTCACAGGGATACACTCTACCCTCACATTGCTCTCATGGATTCATAAGTCTAACAGGTTGGCCAATGGGAATAACATAAGTACTCTATTTTAATTAGGACTTCATTCATTCCTTACATAAATTCATATTTCCTATTTCACCCATGAATAATAGATTTGTATCAAATGCATTGAGTTAAAAACACTTATCTATTTAGTGAGTGTCAACAACCAACTAATTGAGAGATGACACATTTCCTCCCAACCTTAGGCTATGACGCAGAGTAACTTCCTACAACTTTCCACCCCCATGCCAAGCCATGATATCACAAGTGGAATGATTCAACTGGTTCTCAAACTTAGAATGATCTAGCAAGGTTACTCTCCTTCCTCCACTGGCAACAATAGAACTTTCCCTCTTCCCACTGAGCTTAGAAATTCCAAGGGTTTATCAGGTACCCTCCCTATTGGATTTCCTTTACAAAATGATTCCCTTCTCTGCTATATGGTCCCTTGGTGAACTTCCTTACCGGTGTTGGTTTCTTTTCAATAGGTACCAAGATGCAGTCCTCTATTTCTCCAGTCTGGATCTGGGTATTCTCTGCTCTAGGGCGATCATAAATATTTTGGACAAGATTTCTATTTTCTTCAAGATCAACTTTCCAATTTCTTATATTTCTTAGATATTTTCAAGTGAACACCTTTGTTCATCACACCATCTATCTATGAGTCTGCTACTCACTTTCTCTTCCTCATAGTTTTATCATCGCATTTTCTTCGTTCTCATTCTCTATGTATTCCTTATGTCTCATGATTTCCTCCTCTGTGCATATGTGTGTCTCTCCTCGCACACTAATTTTGTGTTCCCTTCGTGATGATTTTCCACCTTTGGCCTCTTCTTCAACCCAATCATTGGGATCTTTGTGGCTTCTTTCAAATGCGACCTCTAGTTATTGATCCAAATTTTGAAGTGGAAATCCAATGGATGTACTTCTGTCAGGTTTTTCATTTGATCCTCGTCTATTCAAGATATCAGGTCTGTTAGCAATTACAACTACTTCAACCACCAATCATGCTTTCCATAACTGGTCATGTGGCTCTACTCAGGTTCAAGTACATTGGCATGTGTTTATTAATGGTTTTTATATGTGAGTTGTAATGTAGGATGAGATTCCTAATTTCTTCATGGAAACCTCTCCATTTCATCTCATCGGTCCACCTCACCATTTCATCTAACCAATCCCACTTCATCGATTCCCCACCTGTGATATCATAGCTACTACTCAAGGATTTTCCTTCTTAATTAGTTCTTTGATGTCTTTCATTAATCAAAACATAATTACATGCTTCATAATTAAATTATATGAAGTCTTATCATAATTACAATAATGGGGGAAAATAGGGTGTTACATTCCCCTCCCCCTCAAAGAAACATCATACTCAGTGTTTAAAACACCATATATATATATATATATATATACACACTCACAAAAAGAAAAATAAAAAAAAATGGGTATGCCAATGGCATGACATCCTCCATCTCCTAGGTAGCCTCATATGCTCCAAAGTGCTTCCATTGTACCTTGACCTGCACGATGGCTCGATTCTGGAGCATTTTTTCTCTCTTGTATAGGATGCATTGATGTTTGGGATAGAATTCTCCCTTTGGTTCCATATATATCACAGTCCAATCAATAACATGATTATAATCATGAACATGTTTCTTTAATAAAGATACATGGAACACAATGTGAGATTTAATAGTAGATGGTAAAGCAAGTCTGTATGCTACTAGTCCCACTCTTTCAAGGACTTCAAATGGTCCACAATATTGGGGTGCTAGCTTAGCACAAGTCCCCATTCTTAGATAAATTATTTTGGGCTTCACCCTGAGACATACATGATCTCTCACCTTGAAATATTTGTGAGTTCTCTTTTTGTCTACATAGATATTTTGTCTATCCTAGGATGCTTTCAAATTCTACCTTATATTAATCATTTCTTGTTCCATTTCTTTTAACAACTCAGGCCCAAGTGTGATATTTTCCACTGGCCTATCCCAACTGATTGGAACTCTACACTTTCTGCCATATATAACCTCAAATGGGATAATCCTCAATGATTTATTCTAACCATTATTATAGGTGAACTCTACCAGGGGTAGACACTCTTCCCATTTCTTGGGTTGATGCATTACATGCATCCTCAACATGTCCTATATCACTTTGTTTACTCTTTCGGTCTTACCATATGTCTAAGGATGGTATGTTTTGTTAAATTATAACTATGTTTCCAAGCCTGCAAACAATATTTTCCAAAAACATGAGGTGAATTTAACATCTTTGCCCGAGATTATGGTCTTGGGTTGACCATGAAATCTAAAATTTTCCTTCATGAAAATTTTAGTAACATCTATGGCCTTAAAAGAAGATTTGATAGGAATGAAGTGAGTTTCCTTGCATACCTTATCCACTACCACCATGATCGCATCATGTTTCTTAATTTTCCTTGGTACATCAGTAATGAAATCCATGGAGATGTCTCCCATTTCCTTCTGGAATTGGTAATGGTTGAAATAAAGATGCATGATGCTTGTCTTCAACCTTTACATGTTGACACTCCAGACACTTGGAAATGTATTCTACAATATCTTGCTTCATCCTTGGACAATAATACAATTGTCTTACTATTGTTACCATTTTCTGGTAACCAGGATGACCTACATAGGGCACTACTACATATCGACAAAAAAACCAACGTCGTACTCCGACAATTTTGATAAAATTAGTCGTATTGTTAGTTTTTTTTTTTTTTTTTTT
>JASDQU010104649.1:82574-150337 GCA_032191745.1 Picea mariana | reverse complement strand
TAAGAAATTCCTTGACGTTCATTGGTAAAACAACGATCATGACATCATCGTCGGTTATTCGAATATTAATTAAAAATTGTCAGATATCCGATGCCCCGATACACCGTCAAATCTCTGACAACTTACCAAGTCAAATATCAAGGTTTGAGAAATTCAATAATTTTTTACCGTTAAGCAACGTCTCTTTGGTCAACATCCATCAGAAGTCTAGAAACAAATGGATATATAATTAGAAAAATTTGAAATATTAGAGATGTTCGACGTGGTTTCTATACAAGCGATAATTCACAAATTAGGTTATATATAGGGGATATTTTTTGGTAAAAAAAATAAATTATTATGTTACTTGCATTACAAATAAGTATACTACTTTGGTTGATTTTTGAAGATACTCATCATTGAACATTTGGTAAGGAAACATGTCACATAACATTCCTCCGATAGGACAAGGAGACGTGAGAGTTGCATTGGAGGCTTTGGGTGATCAAAAATGTTATTTCCCTTACAAAAATTGCAGTGGCTATAATAGAAGGAGACTTTTAATAAAAACAACTAAAAAACATTGTACAGAGTATGGATACCTTGAAGGCGGGCATAAATATCGTCCCTTGGTAAGTTATTCATTATATGTATTTATATTGCAAATTTTTTTTGTAAATGTTTATATGTTAAATGTAGAAGAAAAATGTTGAATTATTTTTTCTTTATGGATATATTCTATGTACACAACAAATTGAGAGTAAGTTAAGAATAGAAGAAGTACACATAAGATTTATATTTTAATTAGGGTTTAGGGTAGGGTTTAGTGGTTAAGGGGTTTAAGGTTTAGGGGTATAGGGTGTAATGGGTTAGGGTTTAATATTTTATTGGTTTAAGGGTTAATAAGGCCATTATGGCTCAGTGGTTAAGGTGTTAGGGTTTAAGGTAGGTTTAGGGGGTTTAGGTCCTTATATGGGATTTAGAGGTTAATGCTGTTTTAGGGAGTAAGGGTTAGGGATTAATGGGTTAGGTCAGGTTAGGGGTTAATAGTTTAGGGTCTTATGGGGATAGGGGTTACTGGTTAAGGGTTTATGGGTTAGGGGTTAGGGTGAATGGGTTTAAGGTGTTAAAGATTAGATGGATAGGGTTTGAGGGGTTAGGGGAAAGGGATTAAAGTGTTAGGGTTTAAAGGTTTAGAGGCTAGGGTTGGGTTAAGGGTTAGTGATCAGAGGGTTATATAATCTGGTCTCAACCCCTTATAACCCATGGTCTTCAATTTGTGGGAAAGTTGCCATCGACTTTAAAGCCATGGTCACTAAGTCAGATCAAGGAAGAATATGACATAATGATGAAGGTGAAACAAGAATAGGTTTTTTTTTTGGTTGTGACTATATATCTCACAAAGTGTCTCTCTTTCTACATGTCAAGAAAAATAACATTTTTCCTATATTTTTTCAACATATTCATAAACATTTTGATAAATTTCACAAGTTTCAACATTGATTTGTTGTCTTTGTTTCTCAATATCACCTAATTTGATTGCTCCATATAGAATACCAAATCCTAAGTACCCCTAACCGTTGGATGGATAATAACATGTTAACCCATAATCCCTTATCCCTTGACCCTGTTGATTATTTGGGTTGGTTTTCATTGATGTCAACCCTTGAAGACAGTCCGGTAGCAAATTTTGGTAGCACAAAGGTTTGGGTAATGGATCCAAGTTTGTTTGATGTATAATGGTATGAGTTTTAATATATTTGAAGGTAAGACTATACTAGATGGATTGTACATGTCATTTCATTTCTGGGGGTATGTGGAACGTCACATAACTCCTCATGGTTAGAGAGTTATGGCCATGTGAAGTTGGAGAACCCTCATGAGTCATCTAGAAGCCCCAAAAGGTCAAATTAGTCAAAGTGGTTGCAAAGAAGAAATTAATTAAATAACAATATTCTATATGGATAGTACATGTCATGTCATTTCCGGTGGTATGTGGAACATCACATAATTCCTCACGGTTAGAGAGTTGTGTCCATGTGAAGTTGGAGAACCCTCATGAGTCATCTAGAAGCCCCAAAAGGTCAAAGTAGTCAACATGGTTGCAAAGAAGAAATTATTTAAATAATAAATTGAAGTGATGAGTGTACTGTAAGTCAAAGTGGATACAAAATAAATTATTTAAATAATAAATTTAATTCAGAAATTACTAAGTGGAAAAGTGGTTAGAAGTGGGTTAGCCCTAAAATAAGGAAAGTGGTTTAAGAGGGTTAGAAGGTAACCCCTTGAGGAAGCTACATAAAAGTATAAATAAGAGGAAAGGGTCTCTCATTTTAATTACACTTGAGCATATTGAATATCTATAAGTGACTGAGGTAACCAAAGGATATCTAAGGAGAATTTCAAAGGGGAGGTGAAGTAAAGACGACCAAAATTCAAGGGAGGATAAATTATTTTGATGATGTTTTCTAAGGTATGTTATTTACAAGTCATCTCACCATTTTCGCACTAGCATTTTTTCTAGAATGATTCAAACTGTGAAATATAGGGTCATTAAGGAAACATATCCAAGTATCTGTGATAAAAATTTCATCTTTTGGGTTGTTGTATTTTTGGAGTTACACTCTGTGGAAAATAGGGTTTGTGGCTAGTCCTGAAACTAGTCTAAAACAAGTGTTTAAGGTAAAAACATCATAACTTCTTCATAACAGATCCAAATTCAGTAAGACCAAATGTATTGATTATATTAATGTCTGTAGTATTATGTATACCATGTTCATATCCATACAACAAATATTTTGTGCAGGGAACGATTTACAATATAGCTCTCTAGAATACGCCAGAATTCAACAAGGTATGTCATTTTTGCTATAACTCCTTTTATGAGAGGTTCCAAGTAGTGAAACCTGGAGGAATTCCATAAAATACACTAAATAATATTTTGTACTATTTTCATATATTTATTCATTACAGGTACATAGTTATAATTATTTGAAGTTAGGGTTGTTGACTAATCCAAAATTAGTCATGTGAGACTAAAGTAAAGTTTGATGAAAATGCTAGTCTCTTGTTGTTAAAGTTAAGGAAGGTTTGTAGGTATGTGATCACAAACACCAAGTCTATCATAGATTTACAAATCATATTTGGATGATGAAATTGATGAGGGACTTTTGTTGAGGTACATGTTGGGTACATGGTTGAGACAAGTAGTTGATGAGTTGGCACATACATGAGGTATATGGTTGATGATGTTGTTACATCTTGATGAGTCATAGTTTATGTGTATTTGATACACAATTGGTACATATTTGGTGCATTTTTTATGCACTCGTTGATGGTACACGTTGAGGTATAGGCTGGGACATGGTTGATGCACTTGTTTATGGTACATGTTGATTATAGGTTGTTTGGTATAGGTTGTTATAGGTTGTTTGGTGCAGGTTTATTGGTACATGTTTACAACAATATATATCACAGTGATAGTGTGCTAGTGTGACAGTGGTTCCATCATTCTACTTTTACGTCAGAGCAGTTGGATGGGGCAAGGACAGGTGGTTGTAGTCACCTTCTAGTTGTAGCCAAAGAACATAGGGGGTTGTAGCATCCGTCTGGTTGTATCCAAGGAATTGGGGAGTTGGAGCTTCCCTCAAGTTGTAGCCTGAGAAACTAGGGGGTTGGAGCCTCCTTCTAGTTGCAACTGGAAAACAAAGGAAGGTGGTTCTTCCAATGAATGTAATTCTTAAGGACATATAATAAAAAACATTATGTGGTTTTCTCCCTCTTTGGGTTTCCACGTAAAAACACTGGTGTATTGTGTATGTGTATGATTGCTCATTTGTTCATTGTTTATTTACTCTACAACTATTGGATGATAATGTTACATTGATATAAAACTTGCATTTTATGGCTAAAAAGGATTAAATTTCTCTATTACTAATTCACCCCCCCTCTCAGTAATGCAACAATTGGTATCAGAGAAGGTTCCTTTAGGAAATAGTTTAACCACTGGAAGGAGATCATGGATTATTTTGAGAATTGAGTACCATTTTTTAATGGTCATAATGGTTTAAAGTATGAGATATGGAGTGGAAGGACGAAAGTATTTTTACAGGCACAGGGGTATTATATTTGGCTATCAGTCATTACAGGATATGATAGTTCAAAAAGGGAAAAGACTGCAACCAAGAAAGAATTGCAGAAGAATAAGTTACATGATATATATTCTTCACCCATCACATATTTAGAAAATTCCAAAGAAGATGCAGGTACAAATCAAGAAGAAATATGTTCACCATGTCAAACAAATTTAGAAGATGAAGAGTAAATAATCAACAGAGGTATGTTGTTTTGATTTAATTGTGAAAAATGTGGACATATTGAAATAGAATGCCATGAAGGAAATGAGAGAGAAAAACTAATCGAAAAAGAAGACAATTATGAAGAAGAATTGATCAATGATTTAGATGAACTAATAAAAGAAAGAGAAGAAAACAAGTCACTCAAGAAAGAATTGATGAAACAAAAAGAAAGTGCTCACATTTTTGAAGAAGCCAAAAAGGTCATCAAGAAGTTAAGAACTCAGCTAGAAAAATCTAGAAAGATCGAAGAAAATCTTAAATATCAAAAGAAGTATTTGGAAGCTAACATAACAACACAGAAGGAAGAAACAAAAATTAGAGAAAATATATTGAAACATAATCTTAAGGAAATAACTAACGATCTAAACAAGCTTGAGGCAAAGTTTGGTCAAGGAGAGAAAGTACTTGAAGAATAAATAATCACATTAAAAATCTAGCTTGGAGAAGAAAAAAGAATAGAAGAAGTCATGAAGTCTCAGATAATGAAGAAAGAAGAAGAGGTTGAGAAACTTGAAGAAGAAGTTGTCAGATTGAGAAGTAAAATTGTAAAGCTCAAAAAGAATGTTGAAGAGACAAAAACATCCACATCAGTTATAGAGAATGAAGAGAAGCACTCTAGGTTGCTAGAAAAGAAGACTGAAGAAAATAGAAAGAGTTATGCAGAAATACTCAAAGGAAGGAATCATGGTCAGCTAGAATCTAAGAAAACTATTAAAGATACATCTTCAAGAAGACCATCCATGTTCAAGCCACAAAGAAGCTTCAATCATGATCAGTCAAGGCATAAATTTAGAAGAACTACACGACAAAGAAGATCATTCACTCCTAGGTATGCAAATTTATTTTATGGTCAATTTTTTTATTATACTAATTTTGGACATAAGGTTTGATATTGCAGGGATTATAAAAATGTTCAAGCAAGAAATGCCTATGTGGCCCCATGTAACATTGAATGTTACAAATGTCATAACTATGGACACATGCTAGTGATTGTAAAATCATGATTGATACTTCCATGAAAGAGAACACTGATATCATATATATGAAAGTATGGATAAGAAAACAAGAAGAACAGGTGAACAAAGACCAGGTCCCAGAGATCGCAAGATTGGAAATAAAACGAGCTGAATAAAATTCTACAGAGAAAAAGAAAGATGTCAGATATAGAAAGGTTTGGAAAATAACTGAAAGAAAATAAGGACAAGTAAAGAAGGAACAATTTCAAGAGATTGTACTTTCAGACATTGTAGTGAAAGATGAATCCACAGACAGAAAGAAAGAAGTCAAATATTTGAGAGATGGGGAATCTACCAATGAAGATGATGATGAAAACAAATCAAAGAAGGAATTTTTCTGATCCATCCAGCTTAGAGACTCCCAGGTAACATGAATATTAGACAGGGGGAGTCTATTTGATAACTGTGATAGACCAAAGAACCATCCTTCGAGCATCTCGAATAGTTTGAGTAGACATATCTAGAGTATTCAGTTAGCAGACGTACAATTTGATAGTTGTAGTAGTGAAGAATTCATGATAGTATAGTAATAAATGGGTCATCATTATAAACAGTTGTGCAGTAGAGTCTTGGACAATATGGACATAGATTGATTTGTAAAAAAATTTAACAGGTTCGGACATATATATGACAGTGGACGAGAAAATGGATTCATAGATTGGTTCAAAGAGTGGTTCAGAGACAAAGGAAAATTATGGATGTTAATTACACAGGAAATGGCTCGAACAATGATAATGGATTCCAAATTGACAGATATACAATTTGAGTATGATGAGCCCATTCCAATATTTTGTGATAATACAAGCACCATCAGTATCTCAAAGAACCCGGTGATGCACTCCAAGACAAGAAAATTCCAATAAAGTATCAATTTCTACGGGAACAGGTTATAGAGAAGAACATTAGAGTTGAATATGTGAGCAAAAAAGAGCAAGTGGCAGCCATCTTTACAAAACCACTTCCAAGGGAATCCTTTGAGTATCTTCGTCAGAGACTCAGAGTAATTTCTACTTCAAAATGAATTCTTTTGAATGATTATCTTATATGTCTTAGATTTACATGAGGAAGCACCATAAAGAGGATAGTTCAAGTTGAGAGATTAGTTTTAGGAAGAGTTCAATCAAGGGGAGTAGCCCTGGATGAAAATATACCTTTTCCATTGATGAAAAAGGGGCAAATTTTATCAGATGCAAAGGTAAATGCTTGAAGAAAGAGCACAAAGGCATGGTTCCAGGGGGAGAGATGGTCACAGGGGGAGCATGAGTGATATAACTTCAATATTGCATCATAGTGTTGCCATGAATTCCAAAGGGGGATATTGTTTATTATTTGGGTTGGTTTTCATTGATGTCAACCCTTGAATAAAGTCCGGTAGTAAATTATGGTAGCACAAAGGTTTGGGTAATGGATCCAAGTTTGTTTGATGTATAATGGTATGAGTTTTAATATATTTTAAGGTAAGACTATTCTAGATGGATATAAACATGTCATTCCATTTCTATTGGTATGTGGAACATCACATAACTCCTCACAGTTAGAGATTTATGGCCATGTGAAGTTGGAGAACCCTCACAAGTCATCTAGAAGCCCCAAAAGGTCAAAGTAGTCAAAGTTGTTGAAAAGAAAAAATTATTTAAATAAGACTATTATATATGGATATCACATGTCATGCCATTTCCGGTGGTATGTGTAATGTCACATAACTCCTCACAGTTAGAGATTTATGTCCATGTGAAGTTGGAGAACCCTCAAGAGTCATCTAGAAGCCCCAAAAGGTCAAAGTAGTCAAAGTGGTTGCAAAAAAGAAATTATTTAAATAATAGATTGAAGTGATGAGTGTACTATAAGTCAAAGTGGATACAAAATAAATTATTTAAATAATAAAGTTAATGGATAAATTATGAAGTGGACAAGTGTTTAGAAGTGGGTTAGCCCTAAAATAAGGAAAGTGGTTTAAGATGGTTAGAAGGTAACCCCTTGAGGAAGCTACATAAAAGTATAAATAAGAGGAAAGGGTCTCTCATTTTAATTACACTTGAGAATATTGAATATCTATAAGTGACTGAGGTAATCAAAGGATATTTAAGGTGAATTTCAGGGGAAGGTGAAGTAAAGAAGGATGAAATTCAAGGGAGGATAAATTCTTTTGATGATGCTTTCTAAGGTATGTTATTTACAAGTCATCTCACCATTTTCAAAATATTTTTTTTTATATAATGATTCATACCACATAATATGGAGGCCATTGAGGAAACATATCCAAGAAGCTGTGATGAATGTTTTATCTTGTAGGTCGTTGTATTTTTAGAGTTACACTCCGTGGAAAATAGGGTTTGTGGCTAGTCTTGAAACTAGTCTAAAATAGGTGTTCCAGGTAAAAATGTCATAACTTTTTCATATACGTTCAAAATTCATTAAGACCAAATGTATTGGTTATATTACAATATGTAGTATTATTTGTACCATTTTCAGATCCATACAACAAATATTTCGTGTGGGACACACTCTACAAGATCTCTCTCTAGAATAAGCCAGAATTCAACAAGGTATGCCATTTTTTATATAAATCCTTTTCTGAGAGGTTCCAAGAAGTGAAACCTGGAGGAATTCCATAAAAGAAACTGAAGAATATTATGTAATATTTTCATATATTTATTCATTACAGGTACATAGTTATGATTATTTCAATTTAGGGTTGCTAACTAATCCTAAATTAGTCATGTGAGACTAAAGCAAAGTTTGATGAAAATGCTAGTCTCTTGTTGTTAAATTTAAGGAAGGTTTGAAGGTATGTGATCACATACACCAGTTATATTACATAGTTACACATCATATTTGGATGATGAAATTGATGAAGGATTTTTTTTGAGGTACATGTTGGGTACATGGTTGAGACAAGTAGTTGATGAGTTGGCACATACATGAGGTGTATAGTTGATGATGTTGGTACATCTTCATGAGTCATAGTTTATATGTATTTTATGCATGATTGGTACATATTTGGTGCATGGTTTATGCGCTCTTTGATGGTACAGGTTGAGGTAGAGGTTGTTGCATGGTTGATGCACTTGTTTATGGTACAAGTTGATTGGTACAGGTTTACAACAATATATATCATAGTGATAGTGTGACAGTCGTTCCATCATTCTACTTCTACTGCAGGGAAGTTAGATGGGGCAAGGATAGGTGGTTGTAGCCACCTTTTGGTTGTAACCAGAGAACATAGGATGTTGTAGCCTCCTTCTGGTTGTAGCCAAGGAATTGGGGAGTTGGAGATTCCCTCAGGTTGTAGCCTGAGAAACTACAGGGTTGAAGCCTCCTTCCAGTTGCAACTGGAAAATAAAGGAAGTTGGTGCTTCCAATGAATGTAATTCTTAAAGAAATATAAGAAAAAACATTATGTGGTTTTATTCCGCTATGGGTTTCGACGTAAAAACATCGATGTACTGTGTATGTGTATGATTGATCATTTGTTCATTGTTTATTTACTCTGCAACTATTGGATGATAATGCTACATTGATATAACAATTGCATTTTATGGTTAAAAAGGATTAAATTTATCTATTATTGATTCACACCCCCTCTCAGTAATCCAACAATTGGTATCAGAGCAGGTTCCTTCAGGAAATAGTTTAACCACTGGAAGGAGATCATGGATTATTATGAGAATGGAGTACCACTATTTAATGGTCAGAATGGTTTAAAGTATGAGATATGGAGTGGAAGGATGCAAGTATTTTTACAGGCACATGGGTATTATATTTGGCTATCAGTGGTTATAGGATATGATAGTTCAAAAAGGGAAAAGACTGCAGCCAAGAAATAATTAAAGAAGAATAAAAAAATAGTAATGGATTTCATCTGGGAAGGATCACCTAATCCGGTAAGAGAAAAGGTTGGTAAATGTTCATCAGCCAAAGAAATTTGGGATAATTTACATGATATATATTCTTCACCCATCATAGATTCAGAAAATGCAAAAGAAGATGTAGATATAGATCAATAAGAAATATGTTCACCATGTCAAACAGTTTCAAAAGATGAAGAGTACATAATCAATAGAGGTATGTTGTTTTGATTTAATTGTGAAAAACATGGACATCTTGAACTATAATGCCATGAAGGAAATGAGACAGAAAAACTAATTGAAAAAGAAAATAATTATGAAGAAGACAATTATGAAGAAGAATTGATCAGTGATTTAGATGAACTAAGAAAAGAAAGAGAAGAAAACAATTCACTCAAAAATGAATTGATGAAACAAACGGAAAGTGCTCACATTTTTTAATAAGCCCAACAAGTCATCAAGAACTTAAGAACTCATCTAGAAGAAGCTAGAAAGATCGAAGAAAATCTTAAATATCAAAAGAAGTATTTGGAAGCCAACATAGCAACACATAAGAAAGATGCATAAATGAGAAAAAATATATTGACAGATCATCTTAAAGAAAGAACTAACGATCTAAACTAGCTTGAGGCAGAGTTTTGTCAAGAAGAGAAAGGACTTGAAGAATAAATAATCACATTAAAAATCCATCTTGAAGATGAAAAAATAACAGAAGAATTCATGGATTCTCAGATAATGAAGAAATAAGAAGAGGTTGAGAAGCTTGAAGAAGAAGTTGTCACATTAAGAAGTAAAATCGTCAAGATCAACAAGAAAATTGAAGAGATAGAAACATCCACATCAGTTATAGAGAATGAAGAGAAGCACTCTAGGTTTCTAGAAAATAAGAATGAATAAAATAGAAAGAATTATGCAGAAGTACTCAAAGAAAGGAATCATGGTCAACTAGAATCTAAGAAAAATATTAAAGATACATAATCAAGAATACCATCCATGTTCAAGCCACAAAGAAGCTTCAATCATGATCAGTCAAGGAAAAAATTCAGAAGGACTACACCACAAAGAAGATCATTCACTCCCAGGTATGCAAATTTATTTTATGGTCATTTCCTTTATTGTGCTAATTTTGGACATAAGGTTGCAGATTGTGGGGATTATAAAAATGTTCAAGCAAGAAATGCCTATGTGGCCCACGTAACATTGAATGTTACAAATGTCATAACTATGGATACATAGCTAGTGATTGTAGAAGCATGATCGATACTTCCATGAAAGACAACATTGATATCATATATAAGAAAACAAGAAGAACAGGTGAACTAAGACTAGGTCCCACAGATCACAAGATTGAAAATAAAACGAGATGAAGAAAATTATACAGAGAAAAAGAAAGATGTCAGATACATAAAGGTTTGGAAAATATCTGAAATAAAAGAAGGACAAGTAAATAAGAAACATGTTCAAGAGATTGTACTTTTAGGCATTGTAGTGAAATATGAATCCACAGATAGAAAGAAATAAGTCAGAGCTCAGAGAGATGATGAATATACCAATGAAGATGATGATGAATACACATCAGAGAAGGAATTTTTCTTAGCCATACGGCTTAGAGACTCCCAAGAAACATCAATATTAGACAGGGGGAGTCTATGAAATAACTATGATAGAACAAACAACCATCCTTCGAGAAGCTTGCAAAGTTTGAGTAGACATATCTAGAGCAGTCAGTGAGCATAAGTACATTTTGATAGTTGTAGTAGTGAAGACTTCATGATAGTATAGTAATAAATGGGTCAGCATTATGGACAATTGTGCAGTAGAGTCTTGGACAGTATGGACAAAGATGGATTTGTGAGAACACTTAGTAGGTTTGGACAGATATATGATAGTGGACGAGAGCATGGATTCATAGATTGGTTCAGAGAGTGTATCAAAGACAAAGGAACATTATGGATGTTAATTACACAGGAAATGGCTCGAACAATGCTAATGGATTCCAAATTGACAGATATACAGGTTGAGTATGATGAGCCCATTCCAATGTATTGTGATAATACAAGCACCATCAGTATCTCAAAGAACCTGGTGATGCACTCAAAGATGAATCCATTCCAATAAATTATCACTTTCTATAGGAACAAGTTGCAGAGAAGAACATCAGTGTTGAATATGTGGGCACAAAAGAACAAGTGGCAGGCATCTTTACAAAACTGCTTCAAAAGGAAGCCTTTGAGTATCTTCACCAGAGACTCGGAGTACTTTCTACTCCAAAATGAATTTTTTTGAATGCTTATATTATATGTCTTAGATTTACACAAGGAAGCACCATAAAGAGGATAGTTCAGGTTGGAAGATCAGTTTTAGGAAGAATTCATTCAGGGGGAGTAGCCCCACATGGAAAGATACCTTTGCCATTGATGACAAAGGGGGAGAGATTTATTAGATGCAAATGTAAATGCTTGGAGAAAGAGAAAAGATGCATGGTTCTAGGGGGAGCGATGGTCACATGGGGAGCATGAGTGATATGAATTTAGTATTGCATCAGAGTGTTGTAGGTTGTTTGGTACATGTTTTTTGGTGCAGGTTGATTGGTATAGGTTTACAACAGTATCTCTCACATTGATAGTGTGATAGTGGTTTCATAATTCTACTTCTACGTCAGGGTGGTTGGACACAGAAAGCACATGTGGTTGTAGCCACCTTCCGGTTGTAGCCGGAGAACATAGGGGGTTGTATCCTTCTTCTGGTTGTAGCCAAGGAATTGGGGATTCAGAGCTTCCCTTAGGTTGTAACCTGAGAAACTAGGGGGTTGGAGCCTCCTTCCAATTGCAACTGGAAAACAAAGGATTTTTGTGCTTCCAATGAATGTAATTCTTAAAGACATATAAGAAAAAACATTATGTGGTTTTCTCCCGCCTTGGGTTTCCACATAAAAAACATGGTGTACTGTGTATGTGTATGATTGATCATCTGTTCATTGTTTATTTACTCTACAACTATTGGATGATAATACTACATTGATATAACACTTGCATTTTATGGTTAAAAAGGATTAAATTTATCTATTACTGATTCACCCTCCCGGGGCTCAGTAATCCAACAGAGCCCTTATAAACCCCTAAATCATTAATTACCCCAATCTTTGGCCCCTAATTACCCCTAAACCCCTAACCCCTAACCCTTGCATCACTAATGTGTTAACCCATACGCCATCAACTCTCAACCCCTTATGAATTAAACGATGGTCTCCAAGTTGGGCCCAGGGAAGTTTCCATCCACTTAACACTTGTGGTCTCCAAGTGAAATCAAGAAATAATATAACATAATGATGAAGATGAAATAAAAATGTGTGTTTTTTTTTTTTTGGTTTTGACTATATATCTCACAAAGTGTCTCTCTTTCTACATGTCAATAAAAGTGTATCTTTGTATTTGTTGTCTTTGTTTACCTATATTATATTTGTCAGTGTTTGTATCATTTTAATATTTTTTATATATACACTAATATTACTTGATTGTTTGTAATTATAAAGGAACGATGTCCCTCTGCACTTCCCATGGAGGAAGGCATGGTTATACAAGCGCCTATTCATGAACATGGAGAAAATATTGAAGATCAAGTTAATGATCCTATGGAAGAAGATGATGATGCTAATTATAACACAGTTGAATATGATGGGACAAATATATTGATCCAGGAGACATTTAATAATGTTGGAATGGATGATGATGATGATGATCAGCTTGGTGGTGTTTTTGATATACTTGTTCTTGAGAAGGAAACACAACCTCTTTATGAAGGTTCCAAAACAATTCTTCTCTCTACTATATTGTTGTTTGTGAACTTAAAGGTTATGAATGGTTTTTCAAACACTTCTGTCACATAGCTCCTAAGATATGTAACATTTTTTGTCACATTTAGTACATGATAATAAAGGTTTTATTTTTTCCTCTATTTTTGTTGTTATTTGATCATGATATGTAAAATTTGGATGCAATATGTACACTCAATATTCTTTACATTAACCAATATTTATTTTTTATGTTGTAGATTTTTAGGTGAATTTTTGTTACCGTCATCAAATGTTTTATGTTGCACATACCAATATTTACATGCCATTATGAAAGATATTGGAATGGAGTATCAAGCTATTCATGCATGTCTTGATGATCATATTCTATATTATGGAGAACATGCGTCGAAAAAAAAAATGCTTGAAATGTCAAATTAGTAGATATCGAACCGATCAAATAAAAAAAAGGTGCCTCGCAAGGTTCTTCGTTATATTCCCATAATTCCACGATTGTGGCGATTGTTTAGGTGAAAAAGCATAGCACAGTTTATGGATTACCATGAAAAAAAAATAAAGATGGTGTTCTTTGAATGCCTACAGATGTATTTGCATTTAACAAGATAGAGGAAATATGGCCACATTTTAAAGTTGAACCTCGTAACCTTAGGATTTCATTGGAAGCTAACGATGTGAATTCATTTGGAGAGCTCAAATCTATTTACTAGGTGTGGACAGTTTTTTTATCAACAATAACATTCCTCCATGTATGTCAATAAATAGGGAGCACATAATGTTGGCAATGATTGTTCCATGTATTTTTTTATAATAATTTTTTTTAACACAGTAACATCTCATTTGAATTTGTTTGTTTCATAATTATGTCTTATATTTTTTTGTTTATTCATATATGTTCAATTATTTCTTATAATTATGTTTGATATTTTTTTATTTACTCATATATGTTGTAATTTTCTATTGTTTGTTCAATCAATTAGGTAAGTACCAAGTCAAAGATATGAATGTATATATTGAGCATCTTATCGACAAGTTACTAGATTTATGGAAGGGCATCACTATGTATGATATCTCTAGATCAGTAGGTGCACAAAGGGAATTTCAATTCCATGCAATGCTTGTATGAACAATCGACGATGCCCCAAGGATAACACATTTATGTGGTATATTATAACATTACACTGAACTTTAATAGTGTTTCATTTTATGAAGATCATATCATGCATGTTTTTTAATAATAATCCCTTCATTAATCATACTTCGAATAATTGATATCAAATTTAATACATCTCTTGCAAGTCTTCAAACAAAGGGTAAATTTGCATGTCCAGTTTGTGGTCCTAAGATGAAATCTCGTCGTTCAATAAGTTTAGGAAAATATTTGTTTGATGAGTATAGCCACTTCCTCTCTAAGAACCATAGGTATCAAAGTATCAAAAAACATATTTTCAATGGGAAAGAATAGACTAGATTAAAACCACAGAGAATGACACCTTGTCTATGGTTGTTGCAATATAATAGAAATCGTCAAGGTATGGATCAAAATGTCTATGTATCAAACATGAAATTTTTTGAATATTGTATATTTTTATTGCATTCTGTTCACTTTACTAATTGACAATTGTTGTTGTAATATATTTAATTATTCTTCACCTTGAAGGTCGTCATGAAGGCATTAATAATTGGGTGCTTCCACGAGGAATGAAAAGTTATCTTGTGCAACTCAGTAGGCTCCCACTATGATCACCTAGAAATTGTCCATTTGTTTGATTCAATGCACATTGGGAAGAATGTAACATAAACGTTATGGCGAATCTTAGATGGAAGGAGTGACAAAGAAAAAAATGTAAATATTTGTAATGACATTAAGGAGCCCAAACATGCAATGCAAAGTGTGATTCATTCAAATAGAGATGGAGACCAAAATATAAGCACCATTCCATGGTTATTTACAGAGCAACAAATCAAGGATGTAAAAGAGGTTAGTCAAAAAATTAAATTTCCCACTGGATTTTCTTCAAACATAAAGAATATCTAACAAAGAAAGCTGAATTAGGTGGGGTAAAAACTCATGATTGGCATACCTTCGTTAAGGTAATTATTTTGGTGTATATATTTGTATATTCGTGAAACATCTTGTTATTTTTTTTTCTACTAATTTCGGAATAAATAATGATTTTTTTTTTACAGTATGTTATACCTCTATCTCTCCTAGACAACTTTGACAACGATGTCAAACAAGTTATATATGATCTTGGCAAATACATGAGGTAAGTGGCGATTTATATGCTAAGTGTAATTTGTTCAATTCATTGTACAACTTATATTTCACTTCATGTGTTTTACTCGTAATGTAGTACTATATACTTTTTTGTTGTAACTTGTGATTTGCTTGCATCATTTGTAGATGGTTTTCATCTAAAGGAATTGATAAAGAATATATAAAGTATTGGAGGAGACAAATTCCTTGTCTAATGTGTGAAATTCAAAAGTATCTACCTCTGACATTTTTCAATGCACAAGAACACTACCTCATACACCAAGTTGAGGAGATTGAAAAGTGTGGTCCTGTAAACAAAAGGCCAATGTGGATGGTTGAGAGGCAATTGAAATCATTGAAGGCTTTGGTTAGACAAAGAGAACAACCCGAGGGTTCTATGATAGAGGGATATATGGTATATTAAAACATGGTTTATATTACTCAATATCTTCCTAAAATAGCTACAAGTATTAATGTGGATCGCATTTGGGATGTCAACTCCATCAAAACATTTGAAGGGGAGCACATATTGGGGAAAGGTAGAATGAGGAAAGTGACAAGTAAGTAGATCATGGTGGAGATTTATAATACATTTGACTTTTTTTTTTTTATGTATATCATACTTATTTAATTTTTAGTCTTCCTGCATAATCCATTATTATGAAGGTATAATACCATGGTAACTGATTAATTATATGTGGATTATTTTATTTTAACACAGTTTCTCGAGAGTCGGATGCAATACATTTATGCATTGCAAACAATCTTGATTGGATGAAGGTATGGATTGAATGATGTATACAATATAATAATGGTAGGTCATTATGGTATGGTGTGGCTTCAATGGTCAAAGAAGTTGAACATAAAGGAGATACCAATCTTACACAAAGGGAAATTGATTTAGCATATGGTTTAAAAGATAAAAAGGAAATCATGTATTCACCCATACTATTTAGTTTTTTTGAATATTATATTGATGTGTATGGCATGTTTTTCTTATTAATTTGCATAATTTTAAAGAATAAATATGTTTATCAATTGACAATGTTTTTTCTACATGTGTGTAATATTTTAGTTGAAACACCACAATGTTATGTTGTGCAATGGCTGCAAATTTCGCATCAAAAAGTTGAATGAAAAGATTAAAACTTCTGATAGTGGGATAACTACAATGTTTCCTCTAGAAGTGACAAACATCCAGAAGTCTCTGAAAATCACTACTATGAGTATTTGGATGATATACTTGAGTGTGAATTTAAATCCTTCAAATTAGTTTTGTTCAACGTCAAATGGTGCAGACTACGAATGAATGAACGCGATCCTAATAGAAATGTTAATCAGTATGCTAATGTATTTACCATGGTTAATACAAGGAACGTTGAGATGGCATCAAAGCCCTATGTTCTTCCAAGCCAATGCGAGCAAGTATTTTATTCAGAGGTTCCAGGTAAAGGGGGTTGGTCATATGTTTTTAGATATGATCCAAGAGGAAGGCCAGTGAATTATAATGTAGTGGAAGAAGATTATATTGAAGAAGAAGATGATGTAGAGGAGAAGTTAGTCAATGTATCAGACGAAGATGTCGAAGCAGTTCAAGGAGATCATGTTCAAGATAATGTTTTGGATGAATATTGTATTGATGATGTGTTAGATGAAGAACTCGAAGAAGTAGGACCAAATGTAGGAGACAATGTTATTGAAAATGATATGATTGGAAATGATGACATTGATGATGATGCTTATGATATGGCCAATCCTTTCAGCATCAATTCTAAACTGGATGATACATATGTTGATTTGGATGAAGAAAAAGATTAATGATATGGAAATGTGGTTGGCCTTGTTCAATAGATAATATATTATTCTTGACACCAAGAGAAGATTATTTAAGTTTATATACTCAAATATGACTCACAAAAAGAATTCGACAATCAAACGACAAAATTGCAACATAGATTTGAAGGAGATGAAATTAAGTAAATGTAAATGTAAATGAGATGATACAAGTAAATTGATCATTATAAATATGTGAGTTATTCCATCACACATTGTGTGGGTGCTTGATATATGTTGTCGTTGGCACATCCAGCTTCTTGGTCGTTGCTCTGGCTTTGTGTTAGTTTTAATTTGTATAGTGGGGTTAATCTGGCATGCTAAGGATCATGAAGAATCTGTTGATATTATGGTATTTGCGGGAGGTATTTACCTCCGCGTGTAACCCTAGCGAGAATAGAATATTTCGAGAAGCAAGAATAAACTCTAAAGAATTAAACCTAACCCTAGAAGACAAGTCAGCTCAAGGAAATAATTAATGTTAAGTATTTAGCATCCATAATGAGAACTTGGCCCATACAGGTTAGGAAAAAAGTATAAATACAAGTAGCCAGACCTCATTTTGTACTAGACTACTCAAAATTTCAGCTAGGAAAAGGTGCGCACTGCAGAAACTGGGAAAGTGTGCAAGTCTGGGGAGCAGTTGTAGCTGATAGTTGTTGCAATCTGTATTCCTAGTTTAGGCTCGGACTTTCTATTGGTTATGGTTCACCTTTATGATCAATATTGGTTATCTTTATGCATTAGTTGTGGTTGGCTATTGGTTTTCTTCCAAAATCATTCTCTGTCAAGGTTAAGGTGCTTGGGGGTGGCTTCGGCCTATGGTTGGGTGACAATATTGTTATATTGTCTATGGTTAAACGAGCACATTCATTACTTTCTAACAGGTTATGGGCCCACACTATCTTCGGATAGTCTAACTGCTGGAAGATAGATTGGGAGGATTTACTCAGTTACAGTTGCAGTTACAACCAGCTTTTGTTGCAGCAACGAAACCCCGACCCTCTTGTTGAGGCACCTTGAGTGAAGAGATTGACCTAATTTCAAATTAGCGTAGTGTTCCCTAGTCTAGCACATCTACTGGTACTCTCAACAAGCTAAGACATCAAGTTTTATTTTTTGGTCAAAGTAAAAGGTTGACCAAGTCAAAACAGTTATGACTTACTCTATGAAGTCAGAGAACAAGTTAGAAGGGGCTTCTAAATTCAGAGCGTGGAAGACAAGGATTGACCTCATACTTGCCAAGAATAAAGTGTTGGCTATCATGAAAGGAAAGATTGTGGAACCACAGTTTGAAGAAGGAAAAGAGAAGGAACTTCATAACATTGCAGTTATGGAGAATTTTAAAGACAATGACATCAATGCCATGAGTATCATAGTGGACTCTATAAAATACCAACTGACACCCTACATCTCCCATATTTACTCATCTAAGAAGATGTATGATGCCCTAACAAACCTCTTCTTAGTCAGGAACATTGGACAAGTAATGAGTCTGAAGAATGAGCTCTGTGACATGAAAATGAATGATGATGACAGCATAACATCATACCTTGTGAAAATCTCTTAGTTAAGAGATCAACTACAATCCATTGAAGAAATCATTTATGAGAAGGAATTGGTAAATATAATACTCAATGGTCTTCCCAAGACATGGGATGCATTTGCCGCAAGCATGAACACAAGAAAGGAGTATCCCACATTTGAAGAACTTTGGACTTGTTGTGCACAAGAAGAATCAAGGATTAGTGCAAAATAGAAACCCCAAAAGAAACACGTTGATTAATCCTTCACAACAAGGTTCAAGAATTTTAGGAATAAAAAGAAGTTTGGCTCAAGGAAGAAACAAAATCAAGAGAAAGATATGTCAAAAATACAATGCTTCAACTGTCGAAAATATGTTCACTACAAGAATCATTGTCCTAAGTTAAAGAAAATAAAGGAAACACATGAAGCATCATTTTCCGAAGAAAGGGAACCCTCAAAGAAGGCCAAGCAAGATAAAACAGACTTCTTCTTCTAAGACAGGGTAAAAATATTCTTCATAATTATTGTACATACCATGTTTACATAGTTTTTGTACATATCTTGCATATCTATTTCTTAGAAGATAAGATGTTCAAAGAGAAACAATATTTATGGAAGAACAACAAGATAAGGATTGCTATCACGATGACTACAAGTCAAGTAATACACATGAAAAGATGAAGTACATTGACAACCCCTGGTAACAATTCATGCGAAAGTTATTAACATAAGTAACAACTGCAAGATAAGCCGAAATCAAAATCAAACTTGAAGAATCCTGGAAGAAGTAAAAACAAAAAGAAGTCAGAAATCAAGAGGAAATTAGAAAAATATTGTGGCACTTTGCAGAAGGCAATAAGGATGCATACAGAAGCGTGGACTCTCTTAGATGGAGGGAGCCAATTATATAATTCCAAAAGAAGAGAACGAATTCATGCATGAAGAAAGGATTAGGAGGGAGCTGATCCTAAATAATATGATCCATTGAGGATTATGAAGTATCTATCCATGTTCCCATCATTGGTAGCAGCTATGAAAAGCAACACGTGTTCAGTTTGACTTTAGAAGAAGTTTCTCTTCGAAAAGAATCCTTAAAGTATCCATGATTGTCCATCCACATCCATGATCCTATGATGAAAGGAAGAAGTTGGAATATTTAGGGCATGGAATCTATAGAAAAATCCATGGACCCAAGTGCTAAAGAGAAACATGAAGAAGAACATGAAGATTCCAAGTAAGAAAGAAAAATCTAGAACAACGAGTCATTTTATCAAGAATCACAAGACTACCAGCTTGGTCTGAACTCACTAGAAACAATCAAGTAGAATAAATGGAAGTTGTGATGAAGAACGGTGTACATAATACATATGAATGGAAGCATTTTGAGATCCAAAACTAAAGGTTCTCCCAGATGGAGGGAGAAGACTATGATGATAACTTATTCCAGTAACCATACATACTTCTACTTGAGCCATTATATCGTCTGCAATGTCCATGGGTTGGAGTTTACATCAGATGAATGCAAAGACTCTTCTCCAGAGTAATTGAACAATAAGTGTATGTAGAGTAACCTCAAGGTTTTGAGATATACTAGAAAGAGACCCTTATATGCAGATGGAAGAAGATATTGTATGGATTCAAACAACTTGGTGCAAATCCTCTCATGCACAACAGAAGCATGGTGAAAACTCTCTATGCCAGAGATCAAAATGGTTACTCGGAAGTCCAGGATGATGGATTTCTAATCCATGACAAACTCTCATGATAACAGAAGAAGTGCCACTTAGATATGTTCCAGTTTGAGTCTTGCCACAATGTCATGAGTTAGCAGGAAACAAAAGAGTTGAATCCAACCACGATATATTGTAATGATCAGAGTCATATGAAGCCTTTAGAGAAAAAAAATGTTCCAGATAGACCAAAGTACTTTGAGATCGAGCATTAAATTCTCCATGATGAAGTCCAAAAAAGAGAATTGGTTCTCTAATATATCTCCATAGATGAGAAGATAGAAGATATTTTGGTAAACCTTCTGTCCAAGATAATAATAATAACAATAAAAAAAAAAATTGCATACTCAGAAGAGCAAGTTGGAGCTCGTGGAGACAACTTCCTTATTGAAAAAGGAAGAGATTACTCCCAGGTTGGGAGGGAGCACTGATGTGTTACTGATTTATGGATAGTCATTTTTCAGTTCAAAAAATGGTCCAAGATGAGCAGTTCATTTCCAGTTCAGAAATTGGTTTGAGATTTCTTACAGACAGGCATTTTCCAATTCTAAAAATGGTCCAGATCGGATGGTCATTTTTGTAATGAAAATGGTTCGATATATTGTTGATTTACCATAGATAACAATTCCCCTTGTGGCCAATGTGGGGGTATGGTCTAGGACAATCTTTCTTCTTGGAAGTCACTCTCAGTAGTGATCAAGTAGAATGTTCTGCCTCGTCGGGCAGTCATTCTTTCAAAGTTCACAGTTGTGTGTTAGTTTTGAAAAATGGCCCATTTTGGAAGTTGGTGCAGGACAGTCATTTCCTTAGGAAATGGTCCGAAAAGTCATTCCCTAGGGTATAATCATTCTCTTTGGGTTGCACTTTGTTTAGTGCCAGAGGAATGGCTCAGTTAGGTGAATGGTCTAGGTTTAGCAATCAGGGACAGGCATTCCCTAGGGAAGACTCATTCTCTCTAGGTTGAACTTTGTTTAGTGTCGGAGGAATGGCCCAGATAGGTGAATGGTCCAGGCTCATAAATCAAGATAGTTATTCTTCTATGCTTGAGAAGAATAATCTAGATATCTCATGGATGATGTTTTACTTTTCAAGGGAATATGCTCTTCCATATCTCACAGATGTGAGTGGAAGAATGGCCCAAATGACTCAGTTTATATCATGATATTTTTTTTTTCTGTGTAGGTTGATATCAGATGATATGATTTCTATGGAGACTGTATGTCTCTGGACAATAGATGTATGCTACTGTGGTGGATGTGTTCCACTCATTGTGACTATGTGTCATTGATTAAGTAGTTGTGTGCTACTTGGTGTGGTAGTGTACCACTATATTGTAGTTGTGTACTACTATGGATAGACACAGTTGTGTTCTATTGAATGACATTGTTCTATTTTCCATGTAGACTATTAGTAGTGTTAAAAATAATTATCAACTAGATGAATATTCAATGTGCTTGTGTACAGACATTCTCCAGGTAGAGAATGGTCCAGATAGAACAGATTGTTGGTGGATAGGTATTCTCTCTTTGGAGAATGGTCCAAGTTGATAGTTTTTTGACATGTCATGACTAGTATTTTCCTAAGGCACAAATTGTGGCCCGATTAGGAAAATGGTTCAAGACCGATATTTTCTAAAGAATACAGGTTGAGACATATCTTTATAACTTGATTAGAAAATATTCCTATATTGACATTCCTATAAGAATGGTCTCTGTAGTCCATGACGTAGCTTTTAACATCTGTTGGGATACTCATTCTTATAGTACATATGTCCATATTAGAAGAATGATCCTTGTATCACTCTGTGGACTGAGTGACTTATTCAACATCATGCTTGATTACTCAGATAGAGTATGGCTTCGAGAGATGATGTAGTTGATAATATCATATGATAGTGATGATGGTGCTCGTGATCTAATCATGAGATAGTCTATACGACTATGATGATGCTACTAGTTGAATGGTATGTTTGTGTTCAAGACCATTTCCTTCAATACCTCCCTATCTAGGAGGGAGTGCTGATATTATGGTAGTTGCGGGAGGTATTTACCTCCATGTGTAACCCTAACGAGAATAGAATATTCTAGGAAGTAAGAAGAAACCCTAAAGCATTAAACCTAACCCTAGAAGACAAGTCGGCTCAAGGAAATAATTAATATTAAGTATTTAGCATCCAGAATGAGAAGTCAGCCCAAACATCTTAGGAAAATAGTATAAATACAAGTAGCCAGACCTCATTTTGTACCAGACAGCTCGAAATATCAACTGGGAAAAGGTGTGCACTGCAGAAACTGGGCAAGTGCGCAAGTCTGGGGAGCAGTTGTAGCTAACAACTGCTGCAATCTATATTCCTAGTTTAGGCTCGGACTTTCTATTGGTTATGGTTGGACTTTCTAATCAGTCTTGGTTATATTTATGCATTAGACATGGTTGACTATTGGTTTGCTTCTGGAATAGTTCTCTGCCAAGGTTAAGGTGCTTGGGGGTGGCTTCGGCCTATGGTTAGATGAAAATATTATTATATTTTCTATGGTTAAATGAGCACATCCATTAATTTCTAATAGAATCATGGATCATGATGATGTGTTAGATGAATAACTCAAAGAAGTTGAACCAAATGTAGGAGACAATGTTCTTAATGATGATATAGACGATGATATGATTGGAAAAGTTGACATTGATGATGATGTTGATATGGTCAATCCTTTCAACATAAATTATGAACTGGATGATACAAATGTTGAGCTCAATGAAGAAGAATATTAATGATTTGGAAATTATGATTTAATTTGGCCCCACATAGAGTGACCTGTGAATGGGGCCAATGTTGAATTTTTTTCAATTTCTACTTGTATGCACTGAAATTTGACATGGTTGTAGTAGATGCATGCATTGACGATATGGGAGGGTTTATAGACTCAAATATGACTCACACGAAGAATTCTACAATGAAAGGATCTTAATGATTTTTTTCAAACTATGCTTCTCCAAGTCATGGACATGGTATGCTTTAAGAGCTCATGTACCGTGCACGAGATCTAAAACCAAGAGAAGCTCATGATTCGGGTATATACCAGATTCATCTCCAATTTTAACTTTGGTTCATCAAAAAAAATTCAAGTTGGTTTTCCATTTACCAAGTAGTGGAAATTATGCTTTAATTTGACCCCGCACCGAGTGACTTGTGAATGGGGCCAATGTTGAAAGTTTTTCAATTTCTGCTTATATGCATTGAAATTTGACATAGTTGTAGTAGATACATATGTTGATGACATGGGAGGGTATCCATACTCAAATACAACTCACACAAATAATTCTACAATGAAATAATCTTAATGAATTTGTTCAAACTATGCTTCTTCAAGTTATGGACATGGCATGCTTTAAGATCTCATGTATTGTGCACAAGGTATAAAACCAAGAGAATATCATGTCTTCATGGTTTCTATATTCAAGGGGGTGATTTTTTCAAGGGTTATCCATGTCAAGGTTCATAGGTATTAGTAGGTACACATTGTCTAGGACCATAATAATTAGTAGTCATAACGTATTAGTGGCTTAGTGGTTAGTGGCCATAGTGTCGTATGTCCAGTTAACATGATTGTTTGGGTAATAATGTGTGAGGGAGTGATTGGGTTAAGGGAGACCATTTAATTCAAGGTTCATGAATATTGGGGGGTATACTATGTAAGGACATTAAAAATTTGGCTATGTTTTCAGCCGACCTCTTGGCCCTCCTCAAGTTAGCAACAAAGAAAGGTATATATAAATTTCATATTTATGGGGACTCCAAGCTCTGTATTGGTTGGGTCCCAAAATCCATGCTCACTAGAGCCAAATTTGGAAAATGTGATGTGGGGAAAACTTGGAGACAAGGAAGATAATGACACTAAAACAAAAAAAAAACCATCGGGGTTAATGAAACTAAAACCAAAAAATTCTTTTTGGATGAAACTTGAAAAAGAGAGACCAAACACAAAGATCCTTTTCTAAGAAACAAAGTTCAAAGTAGAGTATTTAGATATCGATATGGTATAAAACGAAGGGAATACACAAGAATGTGATAGAAAATATGGGGTTACTAATATGGGCTTAGTCATAGTGTATTAGTAGGGTCGATCTATTATGATGTTACTATGTTCATAACCATAATGTATTCATTTGTTAGTGTGTTTGAGGTCACAATATGTTCACTAGGGGTGATCATTTCAAGAGTCATAGGGATCAAAGGATATGCCATGTTCAAGTTGATACTAGTGATTGGGGGTTATCATATAATAGGTATACATTAATGTGTTCAAACTCATAATTATTAGGGTTTGATTGCATCAAGGATCATTAAAGGGATCAATGATCAAATTCTATTAGGGGGTTAGTGCGTTCAAAGTAATAATGTATTAAGGGGTCGGTGTATGACAGGATTAGTGTGTTTGTCATCATAATGTCTTAAGGGGTTAATGCATTTATAGGGGGATAGTGCATTTGGGATTATAGTTTCTTAGGAGGTTCATGTATTCATGGTTTCTATATGCAAGGGAGTGATTGCATTTTCAATGGTTAACCATGTCAAGTTTCATATATATGGATTAGGGTTACAAAATGTCCAAGACCATAATTATTAGTGGTCATATCATATTAGTGTCTTAGAGTGTTTTTTGTCATAAGGTATTAACGGGTTATTGCATTAGGTTTCATGTGGTTTAAGTTTCAAGGTCTATCAAGGGGTTAGTGTGTTCAAGGCCAACGTTGAAATTTTTTCAATTTCTACTTATATGCACTTAAATTTGACATGGTTGTAGTAGATGCATGTGTTGACGATATGGGAGGGTTTCTAGACTCAAATACGACTCACACAAAGAATTATACAATGAAAGGATCTTAATGAATTTTTTCAAACTATGCTTCTCCAAGTCATGGACATGGTATGCTTTAAGAGCTCAAGTACCATGCACGAGGTCTAAAACCAAGATAATATCATGATTCAGGTATATACCATATTCATCTCCAATTTTAACTTTGGTTCATATAACAAATTTCAAGTTGATTTTCCATTTACCAATTAGTGGAAAATATTCTTTAATTTGACCATGCATGGAGTGACCTCTGAATGGGGCCAATGTTGAACTTTTTTCAATTTTTGCTTGTATGCATTGAAATTTGACATGGTTGTAGTAGATGCATGTGTTGACGATATGGGAGGGTTTATAGACTCAAATACGACTCACATGAAGAATTCTACAATGAAACGATCTTAATGAATTTTTTCAAACTATGCTTCTCCAAGTCATGGACATGGTATGCTTTAAGAGCTCATGTATTGTGCATGAGGTCTAAAACCAAGAGAATCTCATGTATTCATGGTTTCTATATGTAAGGGGGTGATTTTTTCAAGGTTTATCCATGTCAAGGTTCATAGGGATTAGGGGGTATACATTGTCCAATACCATAATAATTAGTGGCCATAACGTATTAGTGGTTTAGTGGTTAGTGGCCATAGTGCCTTATGGCTAGTTAACCTATTTTTTTGGGTCATGATGTGTGAGAGAGTGATTAGGTTAAGGGAGACCATTTAATTAAAGGTTCATGGAGATTGGGGGGTATACTATGTAAGTTCACTAACAATTTGGTTGTGTTTTCAGTCAGCCTCTTTTCCCTCCTCAAGTTAGCAACACAAAAAGGTATATATAAATGCCAGTTTTATGGGGACTCCAAGTTTTGTATTGGTTGGATCCAAAAATCCATGCTCACTAGAGCCAAATTTGGAAAATGTGATGTGGGGAAAACTTGGAGACAAGGAATATAATGACACTAAAACGAAAAAAAACATCGAGGTTAATGACACTAAAACCAAAAAATATATTTGTCGATGAAAATTGAAAAAGAGAGACCAAACACAATGATCATTTTCTAAGAAACAAAGTTCAAAGGAGAGGATTTAGAAATAAGCATGGTATCAAACAAAGGGAATACACAAGAATGTGATAGAAAATATGGGGTTACTAATATGGTGTTAGTCATAGTGTATTAGTAGGGTCAATCTATTATGATGTTACTATGTTCAGAACCATAATGTATTCATTTGTTAGTGTGTTTGAGGTCATACTATGTTCAATAGGGGTGATTGTTTCAAGAGTCATAGGGATCAGAGGGTATACCATGTTCAAGTTGATAGTGATTGGGGGTTATCATATAATAGAGATTTATTAATGTGTTGAAATTCATAATTATTAGGGGGTGATTGCATCAAGGATCATTAAAGGAAGCAATGGTCAAGTTCTATTAAGGGGTTAGTGTGTTCAAAGTAATAATGTATTAAGGGGTTGGTGTATGAGAGGGTTAGTGTGTTTGACATCATATTGTCTTAACGGGTTAATGCATTTATAGGGGGGATAGTGCATTTGGGATTATAGTTTCTTATGGAGTTCATGTCTTCATGGTTTCTATATGAAAGGGGGTGATTGTAGTTCCAACGATTATCCATGTCAAGTTTCATATATAGGGATTAGGGGGTACACAATGTCCAGGACCATACTTATTAGTGGTAATAGCATATTAGTGGCTTAGTATGTATTTGGTCATAAGGTATTAAGGGGTTATTGCATTAGGTTTCATATGGTAGGTCGATTTTGAGGAAAAGTCCATTTTTGGAAAGTGAAGCGTAAGTTGGAAAAAGAAAGATGGAATGAAAAGAAGCACATGCGGGGGAAAGCCGCATGCAAAGGATGAAATAATGCAAGTTGGGCATGTAGGAAAAAATAACCAGGCTAGGGTTACGGTTTTTGCAAGAGAATGTAATGACTGAAAATATGTATACTGATATAAGTAAGTACCTAGGAGTTCTAGGTAGGGGTTCCCAATTTTTGTTATGTTCGGTTAGGATAACTGTTGTAAGATTAGGGATAATTTTGTAAGATGTAGAGTTGTAGGAGAGTCAAATAGCTAGGCCTTGAGGGTTGTATCGCAGGATGAGGATCATGGTGTGATCTAGTCAGCCTCACAGAGGTTGTGGAACCTCGTTCATGATTGTTTTGATCAGAATTGTAATGTGTGCGACGACACATTTTGCAGTAACAGAATAAAAGAGCCTAAGAAGCTAGATCTTTGTGGATGTATCCTAGGGGGGGTGAACCATGGTAAAAACCATGTTATGTGTTGTGTTTATTATATATTTATCTCTGTCAGTATTTAGATGATGAATGAATGAATGAATGATTCAGTTAGATATGTTATATGTTAGATCTGTTATAATGCATGCATAGACTTAACAGATGAATGAATATCAAGAATAATAAAAGGAACAACCAGATCAAGGCCTAAGAAGATGAAAGGAAATCCCATATCCCCACTTTTTCCTAGGCTTCAAGCACTTGAGATTTGTAGTCAACCATAGAACTATCTCAGGTGAGACTGTGCAGTACATTTTGTGTGTTGCATTGCCTTCTGGTTTACCAGGAGGGCCGATAGTTTTAGCGGGTTTTGTTGGAAACCTATTCAAATATGAACCTGGGTCAACAAAGAAGTAGATAGAAAGAGTAATAGCCAACATGGGTTAACGTTGTTTGGTTCATAATGTGTGATGGAGTGACTGTGTTAGGGGAGACCATTTAATTCAAGTTTCATGAAGATATCCCCGTTGATTATTCCAAGCTCGTTCCCTTGGTTGTGGTTTCGCTAGATAGTATATAGGGACAGTGTGAATCTAATTAATCCATTCATGTATGTCATTAATTAGATGACAAGGAATTTGGCTACCTTAATAGAGTCATAGTTACTCCCATTGTTTACCTGCGCTTGGTTGAATTTATTCACTTTGACATTTAGAGCACTAGGAAGAAATAACATTGCTTCATCATCCATAGGGACCATCACAATTATTTGTTTTAATTAAACAGTCGGATTCCCCTTCTCCGTACTAGTTCTAAGTCAAATTTTCACCTCCTATGGAAAATCCCCCGCGAGGGGATATTCTACATCTGTAGCCCAATTAGCATGCGACAGACCTCCCTCACCGCAAGAGAAGCTCGGGCAGACTGTTGACTACCCACAGGTTGAAGACACGGACCCATAGGCCCAACCCTTAGAGCCAATCCTTTTCCTGAAGTTACAGATCCATTTTCCTGACTTCCCTTACCTACATTGTTCTATTGACCATAGGTTGTTCACCTTGGAGACTTGATGCAGTTATGATTACGATAGGATATGGATGGTACTCGATCCTCCATATTTTCAATGGTTGTCGAGGGGGCATCGAACACTGCAAGACGTGCAATGCTCTTCCATATGCTAGACCCTATCTCTGGCTGAACCGATTTCAGGGTGGGAAAGTCATTAAAAATAAAAGATAACTCTTCCCGATGCCCCCGACGACATCTCCGAATCTTCTAATGTTGTCGTCCACCGCCATGTCCCAGTTCAGAAATATTAACATGATTCCCTTTCGATGTTCGTGCAGAGTGCACCCTTGATACAGGACTTCCCCATCTCTTAGGATCGACTAACCCATTTAGAAGTGTTGTTCACATGGAACCTTTCCCCACTTTAGTCTTCAAAGTTCTCATTTGAATATTTGCTACTATCACCAAGATCTGGATCAAGGGCACTTATCGATATCATGAACAAAAAATACATATTATATAATATATTCATATAGCATATAATATTTATATATTATATCATAATATAAAATGAAAATATTTTATATATTGTAAACATATATATAACATATATATGTTATATTTATGTAACATTTATATGTTATATATATGATACAACCACACAATCACGATTAACATTGAACCCCATTCACACAGACTCCGACCCCATTCCCATTCGCACAGAACCCAACCCCTAACCCCATTTTCACAAAGCTCGACCCCATTCAAATTCACCCGACCCCATTCAAATTCTCCTAACCCCATTGGCACTAGTGTATACAATCATTTGCCTAGCCCCTGCATCCTCTTCCAAACGAAACCATCGACCCTGCATCCCCTTCCAAACACTCCAAAAAGGTGGACAGAGACCCCACTCAGCTGCCAAATGACAAAGAGACAAATATTGATGCCTGCCATAGAGAAAAATAGGTGTCACAAGAGACATCGTGACCCCACCAAGGAGCCATAGAGACAGAGATTGACAAAGCATCAAACTAGACCAACAATGACTTCCATCTCGGTAAATTTTCCTCACTCTGTCCTTTTCTCATTCTATCCTTTTCAAGTTTCCCATTTTGAAAATTCCAGGGAACACATGCATCATCCTTTGAATGAGATATTATTTATATTCGAGCTAGGGAACCGTGTTTGAATTATATATTCTGCATATTCGAGTTAGGTCATATTCAAGTTTGAACTTTTGTTCCTAGGGCTTTCCTGGTCACATTGTTATTAGAGGAATATTGCAAATATGGCCATAAAATACGTTGTAGTGTTGTTATAGGCTGATTTTGAGGTTTGTATCTTTATGATAGACCAAGATATGAACATTTTTGGTGTTCCTCTCATAATATCATACAGAGCAAGTGACAATTATTGTTGTAGTATAAGTTATATCAAGGAGGATTTGTTTTAGTGTTATAATACAATTTGTGTGAAATTAGTAAACATGATCTAACTATCATAAATATTGTGTTTCCATGATATGTTGTGTATCAAATGATTTATTATGTCTTACCTTATGTGAATCTAAAAATAAATAATCACTAGAAAACAAAGGCAGTTTGGATACATTGAACGCTCTCAATTTCAAATGAAGGTATTATCTTCTAAACACAAATAGGGTAGGTAAGCCTTGCATGCATAAATACACATAGATCCCCATACCAATCCACCATTTACCCTTTGAACTACCCACAACCATTCTACTTCAATTGGATTTCCAACTTCCCTATGTTTGTTGGTGATTTAAACACAGTCATTGATGGTTCTTGGTTATTGTATTTAATTTGAGTTCCAAAAGTTTGAAAAAATGCCTAAAGTTTATATTGCACACCAAGTATATCAATGGATACCTAAAATATTTGATTGTAAATTGTTTGAGAGAATTCCTCAACAAAATATTGCATGCCAACATTTGAAATAAATCCTAAATGATGAGGAGTCATAAATCTAATAGTTTTGCTATCTTTGTTTTTCCAAATCAAGGATTTATATTTCAGTATTGGTGTGCCATCGATGAGTTGGCATTTGAAGATTCTTTGATACTAGATATATTTTAGTTACTATTAAATGGGTGTTGATCCATAAATCTCTTAAAGACAAAAAAAAAATCATTAATTAGATATGGGATGAAGGAATTGTGGTCCTCACATGTCCTATTAGTTTCCATCATCTATGGTAGTGTAAAATATATCTTACCACTTTATTTGAGTATATAACCTCCATATATGTCTTAATTTGTGTGTTCAATCAGGATGAAACCAACTTCAACAATGTCAAACACCATCCTTGTTGTTAAAATAGATAAAAATGCAATGCATACTGATTTTTGTTATCGTCTACAAAATTATATATTTGCAATAATAATATAGGTGGATATTTTCTATTTGATATAAGGGTTTGTATTATCAACACTTATCTCAAGTGCTTTCATATCGTCTTTCTTATAGAGAATTTGTTTTCATAAGATTAAGTTTGTAATAAAGAATCATGTAATGGATATTTTGATGTTATTCTCTTGTACAACAAATCCCCATACCAATCCACCATTGGACCTTTGAGATCCTTGAGGTATTTAGATAATGAGTTCATAGAGAAGTTTGAATGCATATCTATAAAGGAAAGGATGATGTGGCCAAAAATCTCAGTGTTGTGTCCACGTGTAAGTATACCAATCAAAGAAATTGTAAGACTCATCAAGCCAATGATAGCCATTTCCTTCTTACCCAACATTGGCATATAAGTATTTTGATTGTCGATATTGTCATGTACGATGATAAATTAATTTATAGGATTTTTACATGAACTCAATACTGTTGGACACACCTAACACACTTAGAGGGGGGGGGGGTGAATGAGTGTGGGGATATTTTTCCCAAAACTTTCCTCTTTCATAAAACTCATTAGTTAGCATTCAATATTTAATCATTACTCTTTGTTGTCATTTATAACCAGTTAGATGTGAACATATATCAGCAACATAAATCAGCAATATATCATCAACAAGTCATCACCACAAGGAACAAAGAGAACACAAGATGTATGTACAATTTTATTTTTATTATGGACTACAATCCTTGGGGTTTTTCAGCAACAACTAAATAGAGTACAACTCTACAAGATCACCATCTCTATAATGCAAGACTAAACTTACATCCTCAACACCAACTAAGATGAGGCAAAAATCATCAATAAATATCAATATGCAACAGGTATGCGACTTGTCGGTAGTGCAACACGTGTATGTACACACCCTACCAGTAGTACAGCCCATGTGTATACGCGCCCAAGAAGTACTACAGCCTGCGTATACCTTCCGAGCTATTATGGTTTATCCTTTTCATCACATGCTCAGATCCTCTGCAACCTGCAATCATATTCTCTTATGTCTTCCACTATCCAAACTGATCCATATCTAGTCATAACACATCCATACTCTCAAATAGCCTACTCATGATTTTCCATCAATCATACAATATGAATGCTACTCAATCATGCATAAGAAATTAGGTACTATAGCTATCATATCACCACTGAATCACAAGAGTACTTCTCACTCCATCAACCAAACTAAACCACATCATAGCAACCATGCCAAGAATTCCCTAAGCATTCACAACACAACCAACAATAGTATCCATTAAAAAAAATAATGAAACCATACCAGTGTCTCAGTGATAGATCTAAGCCCATAGAATGTAGATATGGAACCCGCTTCAGTATTCAATGGCTTATCATCAGCTCAACCACAATTTTCCATGCTTTTATCCACTGTACGCTTCATGTACACAGTCAGCTCACGTGTACCTTTAGTGTAAACGCACCCTATACACAGACAACCCGCATACACCTAAGAAAATAGGGTTTTGCTGTAATTCCAAGAATTTCGTGGTCATGATCTCAGATTTGTTGAAACTTCAATGCATCCATGAGATCCTCCCATTCTCCTCTCTCTCAGAATAGATCTTCAATACATTCTCAAGAGATCCACACCAAATATTCTCTACAAAATATAGTGTCACAAGAAGCTCTCCATTGATCCACAAAAAAGATGTTTTGCAAGAGACCATTGCTATCTTATTTATCCTTTCATCCTCTAGGTCACTTAACCCATTTCTAGGTCACTTAACCTATTTTAATTATTTTAGGGTTAACCACTTTCCATAAATAAAAAGTTCTCCAATACTTTATCATTTAAATATCCCTTCTTGATTTTGTCACCTTACTTTATTATTTCTTGATTTTGTCACTTCTCTTTATTATTTAAATAATCCACCTTGACTTTTTCACTTTACTTTATCATTTAAATAATGATTTCTTCTTTTCAAGCACTTTGACTTATTTGACCTTTTGGGGCTTCAAGCCAACATGTGAGGGTCCTCCAACTTCGTAAGGCCATAACTCTCAAACCGTGAGGAGTTATGTGACATTCTACATACCATCGGAAATGGCATGAAAATTACTATTCATCTAGGATAGTTTCACCAACAACTTCATTGATCTTAATCTCATTATTCCACATACAAGCATGGGTCCTCCAACCATTCTTCTAGGATAACTCAATCTGCAAAGTGTCTTCCCATGAGGGATTTCACCATAACGGGACCACTTTGGAGTTCATCCATTTGTGCACCTTATCAATCATGATAAGACAATAATGAGTCATCTATACATTTTTCCAACAATGCATCATATACCAATGAAACCACATCGATCCATCTTCATCATGTATCAATGACAACTCATTGATCCATCTTCATCATATCAATGACAAATCATTGATCCATCTTCATCTATGCATTCTCATCAAGGAAAATATATATTACATTACATCAATTATCAATCAATCAATCATTTGACATCAATCAATCACTTGAAATCAATCAATGAAATCAATCAATCAAACCATTGGCATCAATGACAACATGATCCAACAATATCCCCCTTTGGCATTGATGGCAATACCAATATTGATGTCAACACCAATTACAAATTATTGATGCCAACATGTAGATAAGGCATGCTCTATATCAATAGTCAATGTGACTATCTCTCCCAAATGTGACTATCTTTCTCAATCAATCTCTCCCCATCAATAGACATCAATCACATCAATGTGATTATTTCTCCCCCTTTGACATCAATGGAAAAGGGCCATTCTCCTCTTGGGGCTGCTCTCCCTGCTTGAAATTTCCTTGGGGTTGCTCCCCCTGTCTGAATGCCTTTGATCTTCCTCTGAATAATATCTCCCCTTTTGAACAAGGTATATCACTCTGATGTAATGTTGAAGATACATCGAACATACTCCCGTTGTGACCATTACTCCCCCTGGAATTATTATTTTGTGCTCTTTCTTCAAATATAGGGCTCTTTTCTAGGTATGCATCTGATAAATATCTCCTCCTAGAATCATGGGAAGAAGAATGACTCCCCCTATGGGTATGTTTCCCCTATATTCTCTGCAAGATGAAAAATGTGATACCATATAACGATCCTTGGACCTGTTCATGCATCAAACTCCTACCATACCAAGCATCATGAAGCAAAATATATGTCAATAATGAAATAAAGAATCATGAGCAAAATATCAACCAAGTACATCCTGTACAAAAATGTGTGCTCATCATGCACAACACCTATGTGCATAAACCATGTACATCAATATCATACAATGTGCCAAAAGATATCATCCATGGAATGTATCAATCATATGCCTCTATCAACATGCCAACATGTGGATCTACCAATATGCCAACCATGTGCATCTACCAAAATGCCAACCATGTGCTTTCACCAATATGCCAACCATGTGCATCTGCCAACATGCCAAACAATGTGTCATATCACTCATGATATGTCTCCATCATGAACCATGTATTAAAAAAATACCAATTGTTGTGCTAATCAAGTAATACCAATGGTGTACTATCACCCATCATATGCCATGTATTACCACTTGTACCAATCGAGTACATCAACCATGCACCAATACCAAAACATGATGAATCCTCACACATGTATGCCAAATCCTCCATAAAATATGTGCCAATAAAACTGCTAGTAGGTGCCTCTATCAATGTACTAGAAAAGCACCAATCATGTACACAAATAGATCAGCCTCAATCCTCCATTTCCTACAACAAGTGCCAAGCATCCAATAATACATGTACTAGTAGTGTGCCTCAATAGGTCAATGACATCTCATCAAGATATGTCACATAACCAAGGTGTCATAACTTCACTGTTATAACCAACATTGTTCTTCAACATAAAATATATCAATCCATAAACATGGGTTAGTGTCATGCACCCAAGATTTTATTTTACATCATCACCTTACATAATACAATATAGAATCATGAGAAACTGTAGCAAACAGTGTCAGAACCTGCAATAAACCATGTCATACCCTACATCACAGAGTTATACCATTACATCAAACTACAATCCCTGTGCATAACCCTTTTCCTTAGGCTTCACCACATATACGTGGCCTATTGCACAGACAGCTCACGTATGTACACGACCTATACAAGGTCAGCTTGTGCATGTATGTGACTGATACCACTGTCACCCGTGTATGCCTCGGTAGATGACACTTTTGGACTTCCCTTCAGTCTTTCATTATGTTCTGGTTGCTCTGTCTTCTTCACCCACTTCTATAGATGTCCCTACTCCTTAGAACTTGAGCTCTGAGCATCCATATGTTCAAAGATGTCTCCCTTCCTTACTTCATTCCTTCTTCTAGCCATGTTATTTGAAGTCCTCATCATGGACTTTATTCTTGTGTTCCAACACTCTTGGGATTTGTGGCCAAATCCACTACAACTGTAGCATATTATGGAATTATAGTGAACATCAATGTATCCTACTTGATCACATCTCCAACACCTTATGGTGTTATGAAATATTCCATTATATCTTCTTTCATAAGATCTACATTCAAAAGCTTTGTGACCATATTCATTACATGAATAACAATGCCCATGAAAAATACTTTCATACCTTTGCTTTGGTGTCCCAAAGATAGCTTCTTGATGTCTTCCTTGCTTTGTTCTTTTTGAATTTTCCTTGCCTTGTGTAGATGGTTTCTTTTCAACATTGTCTTCATCCTTTTATGGACTTACCTCATGCTTCTTTGAGGTGATTTCTTCAACAGGTGTATCTTCTCCTTTGTATCCAAGACATGATTTATCATATGGTGATCTTTGACTTTCCAAGATTTCATCCAAGATTTTTGACCTATTCAAGAATTTGTTTGACTTCTCTACCTTCTTTCTAAGGTCAACAAATTCAACTTCTAACTTATCACATGACTCTTCCTTTTCATTAATTTGATTCTTCAAAAGTTCTTCTACCCTTTTGGCTTCTTTAATTTGGGTCTTGAGATGAATAATAGTTTCAAAACTTTTACTAATCTCATCATCTACCTTCATACCTTCTTTTTCATTCTTTAGTCTTGCAATCTCTTCTTCCTTTTCTTCCAATTTAGTCTTATTGCTCTCTTCTTGTTCTTTGAGCATTCCCTTTAAATTCAAGATGTGCCTTTGATTCCTCCTAAGAAACTTCTTAGTGTTATCCGAAAGATAGTTATAGTGTGTATAAAAATGATCACTTCTATATCTATATAAACCCTCTTCAACTTCTTTTTGAAGTTCTAATAGATCTTCTTCTATTCTTTCCATGGGATAACTACCATCAAAATTTACACAAATTGTTTCTAGATCATCTTCTTTACTTGAGAAAAATTCAACATCATCATATTTTGAATCATTGCAATCAAGAGTCTTTGGAGATTCTTTACCTTTATTTGAAGTATCTTCAAGATCTTCCTTTTTGCCAACATTATCACATGATTCTTTGCCTTTATTTGAAACGTCTTCAAGATCTTCATTTGTGCTAACATCATCACTTGATTCTTTGTCTTCATTTGAAATTTTTTCAAGATCACATTTAGAAATAATGCATTCAAGAGTTTTTGGAGATTCTTTACCTTTAATGATCTTGATGGAGTGGTCTTCAACATCTTCTTTCTTGTTTTGATATGTCTCTTCTAGCTTTAGGCATAAATCCTTGGTGGAAGTGCATTGTCCCATGCTCTCTTTGATAGGGCTTGAGAGTCCACTAAGAATGGTCTTGAGAGCCAATGCATCATTCTTCTTTCCTTCCCTTTGAGCTACAAACTTTGACTTGTTCTTCAATGGAACTGATCCACCAATGGCTGCCTTCCAAATAGTTGCTCCCATTGTCTTCAAACACGCTCTCATCTCTATTCTCCAAGTAGAATAGTTTTCCTCATCAAGGATTGGTATTTCATCATCCATTTGTGTGTCTATGGATCTCCTTCAATATTGTTAAGGCTTGTAGTGAAGGCCCACTCTGAAACCAATTGTTGGACACACCTACCACACTTAGAGGGGGGGGTGAATGAGTGTGGGGATCTTTTTCCCAAAACTTTCCTCTTTCACAAAACTCATTAGTTATCATTCAAAATTTACTCATTACTCTTTGATATCATTTATAACTAGTTAGATGTGAACATATATCAGCAACATAAATCAGCAATATATCATGAACAAGTCATCACCACAAGGAACACAGAGAACACAAGATGTATGTACAATTTTATTTTTATTGCAGACTACAATCCTTGGGGTTTTTCAGCAACAACTGAATAGAGTACAACTCTACAAGAGCACCAACTCTATAATGCAAGACTCAACTTACATCTTTAGCAAAAACTGAGACGAGGAAACAATTCTCAACAGATATCAATCTGCAATAGGTACGTGACCTGTCGGTAGTGCAACACGCGTATGTACGTGCCCTACCAGTAGTAAAGCCCATGTGTATACATGCCCAAGAAGTACTACAACCTGCGTATACCTTTTGAGCTATTAGGGTTTATCCTTTTCATCACATGCTCAGATCCTTTGCAACCTGCAATCATATTCTCTTCTGTCTTCCATTGTCCAAACTGATCCATATCTAGTCATAACACATCCATACTCTCCAATAGCCTACTCATTATTTTCCATCAATCATACAATATGAATTCTACTCAATCATGCATAAGCAATCAGGTACTATATCCATCATATCACCACTGAATCACAAGAGTAATGCTCAATCCATCAACCAAACTAAACCACATCATAGCAACCATGCCAAGAATGCCCTAAGAATTCACAACACAACCAACAATAGTATCCATTAAGACAATAATGTAACCATACCAGTGTCTCAGTGACAGATCTGAGCCCATAGAATGCAGATCTGGAACCCGCTCCAGTCTTCAATAGCTTGTCATCAACTCAACCATAAATTTCCATGCTTTTATCCATTGTACGCTCCCTGTACATAGTTAGACCACGTGTACCTTCAGTGTATATGCACACTATACACAGACAACCCACGTACACCTTAGAAAATAGGGTTTTGTTGTAATTCCGAGAATTTCACCATCATGATCTCAGATTTCCGAAACTTCAATGCATCCATGAGATCCTCCTGATCGCCTCTCTCTCAGAATAGATTTCAACACATGCTCAAGAGATCCACACCAAATATTCTCTACAAAATATATTCTCACAAGAAGCTCTCCATTGATCCACAAAAAGGATGTTTTGCAAGAGACCATTGTTATCTTATTTATGCTTTCATCCTCTAGGTCACTTAACCCATTTCTAGGTCACTTAATCTATTTTCCTTATTTTAGGCTTAACCAATTTCCATAAATAGAAAGTTCTCTAATACTTTATCATTTAAATATTCCTTCTTGATTTTGTCACCTTACTTTATCATTTCTTGATTTTGTCACTTCTCTTTATTATTTAAATAATCCACCTTGGCTTTGTCACTTTACTTTATCATTTAAATAATTATTTCTTCTTTTCAAGCACTTTGACTTCTTTGAACTTTTGGNTCCTTCTTGATTTTGTCACCTTACTTTATCATTTCTTGATTTTGTCACTTCTCTTTATTATTTAAATAATCCACCTTGGCTTTGTCACTTTACTTTATCATTTAAATAATGATTTCTTCTTTTCAAGCACTTTGACTTCTTTGAACTTTTGGGGCTTCAGGCCAACATGCGAGGGTCCTCCAACTTCGTAAGGCCATAACTCTCAAACTGTGAGGAGTTATGTGACATTCCACATACCACCGGAAATGGCATGACAAGTAATATCCATCTAGGATATTTTCACTAACAACTTCATTGATTTTTATCTCATTATTCTACATACAATCATGGGTCCTCCAACCATTCTTCTAGGATAACTCAACCCACAAAGAATCTTCCCATGAGGGATTTCACCATAAGGGGACCACTTTGGAGTTCATCCATTTGTGCACCTTATCAATCATGATAAGACAATAATGAGTCATCTATACATTTTTCCAACAATGCATCATATGCCAATGAAACCACATCGATCCATCTTCATCATGTATCAATGACAACTCATTGATCCATCTTCATCATATCAATGGAAACTCATTTATCCATTTTCATTTATGCATTCTCATCAAGGACAATACATATTACATTACATCAATCATCAATCAAGCAATCCTTTGACATCAATCAATCAAACCATTGGCATCAATGTCAACATGATCCAACAAATACATGGGCATAGTACACACTATGACAACTTATGGTGTAGTTATTATGGGTTGTTTGAACTACCCACAACCATTCTAGTTCAATTGGATTGCCAACTTCCCTATGTTTGTTGGTGATTTAAACACAATCATTGATGGTTCTTGGTTATTGTATTTAATTTGAGTTCCAAAAGTTTGAAAAAATTCCTAAAGTTTATATTGCACACCAAGTGTGTGAATGGACACCTAAACTATTTGATTTCCAATTGTTTGAGAGAATTCCTTAACAAAATATTGCATGCCAACATTTGAAATAAATCTTGTTATAGCACAGGTTTTAGGTTAGGAAAATCCTGACCCAAACAAAAAATCAAGTGCTAAAACTAGGAAATCCTACACTCAATGTCACCTCGATGTAGGTCCCGCTCTTCAAGGGTGACTAGGTCACTCTAGGGAGGCGATCCCGGTGACCCTAGGGGGAATCAGATGTAGATGGATGGAGATGAAAGTGAAACCCTAGAATTCATATCTAAGTGGAGTGAGATGTGGAAATACATGCCTTGTAAGTGAAGCGATTGTCGCCCCAAAGGTGTAGTACTTCTCCAGATGATTGTACCTTCCCGAGACATAAGAAAATCCAACTAGCAATGATATATTTTAGTATGTATTAGCAAGTTAATCTTTTTGTCCATAATTTGTAGCAATGGATAACAGATTATATCAGCAAATAAGACATCTAAATCAGCATATAAAAGCATAACATCAATCAATGATACTATCAATGAGTTAGGCAATCAATTATGACTTAGATATGGCACTTTGAGTCTGAATAAATCAAGTTTTTATAACATGTATTTTCTGCAGAAAATTGCAGCCTTATGGATTTAGAATTCAATGGAATTCAACAACAAAATAAACCACATAAAAGTGCCAAGAACTAGCCCAAAAAGTGCACCCTAGCTAGTAGACTAGGTGAGTGAAGTTAGAGAGAATTCTTAGGGTTAGTTTGTGAGACAATAGGGAGTTAGCAGCTAGAGTTATGCAGCCCTAATGGCTGTAGGTTAAAGTTTGTAACATAAATTAAAGTAGTGGGAGAGAGGGGACTCCCTGGTAGGGGAAGAGGCCTCTCAATTTGGCAAACCAACTCCAAGCAAGAGATCTTTCAAAAGACAAAAATTCACGTTTACCAAGGCAATGATTTTATATCTCCAATGAAAAAAAAAATCTACCAGTGCCTTTAAATATTGGATTAATGGAGTCAAGTAAATGAACTATATGTTCTAATTCCTTGGGGCTTTAAATCCTCTTACTTCCCAAGTCACGTATCTCTAATTAGGGTTTGAGAATGGGGGGTGTAAATCCTCTTACTTTCTCAAACAAACCCTTGCAACATCAATGAAATTCAAGAAATACATGATGGAGACTAGAGTGGGGGTGTAAATACTCTTACTTCCCACTTAGCTCCTAGCAAAACAATCCTTGAATTGAAAAAATGATAGCATAAGAGTAGAAGACCATACCAAAATCAAGAAAGCTGCAAGGACAATCCACCACAAAAGATAGAAACCATTCATCCAAGGATAGAACCTCACTTCTCCATCAACCATTCATCAAGATAGACATAATCAAGTCAATAAGAGACAAAAAAACCCAAGTGTAGTGAAAATTTCATATCAAGTCTTCTCACAAGAGGGAGAGTTATGTCCAGATGAGATCTTATGATCTCTTCTTAAAACAAAATGTCACCAAGGTGACTTGTCCACATATTAAGGGGTAAACCACAAGACTAGGGGTCAACAACCCTAATCTTTTCCCCTTTAAAAAGTAATATTAAACAATTCATTTAAAATTTCTCTTTTGCACAAATAAAACCCTAATTTACATGGACGTCACCCCTTTAGAGGATGTTTTGCCACTTGGGAAAAGTCGTTGGTGTTGGAGAAGCTATGGTAGGCCTCCAAAGGCCACATGTCAAGCATATATGAAATATCCTCATGGCCAAGGCCTCATCCTCCTCAAAACATCCATGTGTCAATGAGTGGTAACACCACCACCAAACCCTATCCCCCAAGTATGACATCAAGCTAAAAAATAAGACTTTTCCCCTTCATGGGAAAATCATTTGACATGTGAGGTATGGGATAGGTCTTCCTCATCATATTATAGGTAGTCAATCCTTAATCTATGTGATCTGGCATGTGGACCCTTGGCATTCAACCTGTGGGATTCCAGCCCCATGGAAGCCCAAGCTAGGCTTGTTCTCCCAAAACTGTCCACCAACTAGGTTCTACAAAGACAAATAAACACACCCTCCAAGGATCTCAAGTCATAACATCATGATAAGTGAATTCAATCAATAAATGAGCCACCTAATCATGTGCATCAAATATCACTATATCAAACAGTTAATTTCTCAAAGACATTATGTGACTTATCAATATTGAATATGGAAGGGCCGACGAGGTGTCCTATTGGGTAGATCTTGCCCTAGGTCAAGGAGAGTTTCCAAGAGATATTTCCCTTCCAACATAGGTAGATAATTTTCTCCCTAATTCTTTTTATTTAATGGTTTTGATGGAGGATTGGGTTGTGTAATGAGAGACCTTGGATTTCAGTTTAAGAGAAAACACACAATGATGGAAGCAACACAATTCTACATGTAAGAAAGAAGTTGTTATAAGTGATAGTATTTTTTTTATTGGTCCTTCACACATGATCAATGCAATCTAAACCATAGGGGGAGGTTCTATGCTTTGATTTATAATGACTTAATCTTACAATCGTACCATCCTTCGTCTTAATAGGATATGCCATTTCTATTTTCAAGTCCCTCTAACTTGGAAACTTTCTTGGGCTCTATTTCTAAACACTTTAGCCCATTTATGAACAAGACAAAAACAAAACATAAAGGAAAATGCTTGCAGATTTCAAATATATATGTTACCATTACATATTCCAAATACAAATATTGCCAATCTTATTCCATATACAACCATTTCTTATTGAAACCTACACAACCAAAACTTAATTTGTGAACCATTTCTAAACACCTTAGACCATTTATGAACAATATATTTTTCAACTTTTAAATTGCATTTGTGCCTAATGGAAAATACTACATAGAATTGTAGTAATTGTAAATAATTTTCACACAATGCAAGTCAAGAGATCAATGTCAATGTTCCTTAAGCTGTTGATATGGTGAAAAATTACCATAGGAAAGAATGGATTTCTTGATGGCTATTCTTAGAATGAAGGGAACCCTTTGTAATAATGACATGTTGATCATTGGTATTCTTAACTCTTGCACCTTCACTTCACATCAGTAGATCAAATCATCCTTGTTTGAAAGTTTATATCCTTTTAGAAGCTCATATTTACTTACAAAAGAGAGTTTTCATGAAGATATATTGAGTGCTTATTTCAAGTATAATTGTTGTTCATTATTCTCTATCTTTCAAAGACAAATCTTGTTTATTTCCATCATGTAAATGAGACATATCATACCTATTTTGTTCTGTACCAGTGCTAGTAGTATATGTATGATGAGGTATCTTTCTATCTAAGCTACATTCTGAAGTTATTTGAATGGTGTGATAGTGTTGGTAGAGATCATGTGTTCATTATGAAAGGTTAAATATGCATTTGTCACTATTTTCATTGGAAGAGGGTGTAGTTCTTTGGGCTTTGTTAAATTATTCTCCTTAATGTTACATGTTTAATCGCATTTCATTTTATCTTGTTGGTTTTTATGACATGGAAGTACTCTTAGTAGCCAAAACATTTCACTTTGAGAGGGACTTTGGAGGGTCTGATTCATGGTCATTTTTGGTGGCAATGGTGGCATGTTCTCCTTGCTAGTGGTTGCATTGCCAATTACTCCTAACTATTGTTTAATTAGCTACATTTCATATTACATAGTTTCACTGCATTTTAGTTGCATTTCATTTAATCCAATGAAAAACCTAAATTACAATAGTCGAAGTTACAAACTGGGGGCTTGCCTCAAGGAAGGAAGTTCTAACTGGGTGATTTTTCCTAGTGAGCCTTTGAGGTTGGCAAGGGACATTTTTTTTGTTAACATTTTGGCAATAGGAATAGGGTTGACATTATTTCATTACATGCATTAATAACACACTGATCTACTCCTCTTGCATGGGAGGAAAATACTACTTTGTGTCTACCTAGACCATGATCGTTACATGACCTTCCAAGAAAGACAATTGATTTTTTACCAAAAAATAATAATGAAGGGATTAACACTACATTTGATCATATTATAAATTTTGGATCTAAATTCTGGTTAATTAACATTGTTAAAATATCTTCTCCGCATGTTGTTCTCTTTCACTCCTGAAGGAAAAGTACATGATTGGTATAGTGTATTACCTATTCAATCAATTCAAGGCTAGAAGTAGTTTAAAGAAGTTTTAGAAAGTGATTATTGAAATTATCATCATGTAATTGAGTTGTTGCAATAATTGTGCGAAAAACATAAAGTAGACAAAGATTTTGTATGAGATTTCAATACAAGGTTACATCATATGTATCACTCGTTGAACAAAAATCATAGGCCCCCACCATAGTTGGCTCGTGATTTGTATCTATGATCTCTTCCTTTCACAATTTCTTTGTTCATTATGTATAAAGGAATTGACATTGTAGAGTTGGCACAAAAAGAAGCACACACAATTGAAAATGAGTTGTAGGTGTGTCACATATCTCTGATTTTGTCTCCATATTTTGAAGACTCCATGGTTGAAAAAAAAACTTTGCCAATCTCAAGCATAGATGATGAGAGTGAACATTCATTTGAGAATTTGTTCCTCTTTTAATTGTTGCAAGTAGAGATAAAGAATGGAATAAATGTTGGTATGCACAATGTTGTTGAGGAAAGTTCATATTGATGAAAAATACAAAGTAAAGTCTCTTCCATTCAATAGAATAAATTCATTCAAAAGAAGGGTGAATAATTCCGTACAATGAGCACTTATGGAAAAATAACTTTCAATATCATTTCACATAACTCTCCAACAAGAAAACTAATTTATGGTGAATGTGCCACATTGATAATATGCTTGTCATGTTTCAATCCTCATGTTATTGTTTCATTTAGTCATATGAAATGGATTAGGAAGATAGAAACATATCAGATTTCAAAGAGTTATTATTATTGTATATAAAATCATTAGTGAATCAAGAACATGAAGTGGTAGGGTATCCTATTTAAATCATCTTCAATGAAGAAGAGGAAATAATTTCCACCTTCATCATGTTTGTTGATGACCACTCTTCCCTTGAAAACCAACAAATTAAACAATGTAGATTAAACAAATTTGGTGTTGAGAGTTTTTACTAAATGAGTGGTGAAGCCTTTGTAGGAGAAGAAAATAGTAGAAATACAAAAACTGGTCACTTATGCTCAAGGTGAAGTCCATTTAAACATGAAGGTGATTATAATTCCAAACATTAACATTGAAGAAAAATAAATTTCTTTTGAAGGAATTTTCAAATTCAAAACTTTTGTTATGGTTGCATCATGGATGGACTCTTTCCTCAAACAAGAATTATTGCAAAACCATAACTATCATTGGTTGCTTTCATTCATCATCAAAATAAATTCATTTTCTCACTTTCCCATCTTGTATTTCATCTTTTTTTTCAATTTGTAGCGAACAAATTATGGCTTCATGTGTTTTCACACTTGGTAATGTTGTTAATGCTTTATTTAAATTCATTTTCACATTTATGAATACATGCCATGTATTTATAATTTATGTATATCACACTTTACATTTTATTCGCATCTGCATGTTCCTCCAGAGTGTGAGTTCTCTATGTAGGGATTTTATGACTGTCATGCTTATAAGCATGTGTTTTTGTTGTGTTTTTACTGTATTATAAGATTGTATTTTTACCGTATTATAAGATTTTGTGTTATTACTATATTACATGCTTATAAGATTTTGTCTAAACCCTGAGTAAAGAGGCATCAAGTTTCATTTGTGAATTAATATTTTTATTGTTTTTTTTTATATTCACTTGTTCATCGGATTACCAACTATTGTACAGTCCCTCCAATAGAGGTGTTATATCTCTGACCCTTACGTTCGTCGGATATCACTTTCGTATATCCGATGAACGTAAGTGTCAGAGATACAACACCTCCATTAGAGTGACTGTACATATGTTGGTAAGCCAATGACATTCCCCCATGAAAGGGCGTCGTATATCCGTTGAAACGTAAGTGTTGGAGATATAACACCTCAATCGAAGGGACTGCACAAGTTTCGATACTCGGACGATGGTTCCCCATGAAGGGTTGTTGGATATCTGACGACACATAAGTTTTAGAGATACAACACCTCTGTCGGAGGGACTGTATAAGTGCTAGACTCTTGTGTCGAATATCTGACGACATGTAAGTGTCGGAGATACAACACCTCCATCAAAGTCGAAGTCTTGTGTCGGTGTTTCGACACATAGGCATAGGAAGAAATGGTGAATTTGGAAATTTTTCTGGACTACATCGGTCGGATGACTGACATCATTGTGTCGTATATCTGATGCCAAATGTTTCATTGGATTATCCAAAAAAAATTCATTGACAGAACAGTTAGCCAAGTTTCATTAGATATTCGACAGTAGTCCATTGACTCACCAACGTACTGTCATCGAATTTTGAGATAATTCCAATAGTGGGGTATCCTATGGAACTCATCCATAATCAGGTGTCTTCAACTCTATTGAACTAGGAAAATATAGCATTTTGTTGTACAATAGTAGGTCATCAGTCCCAAGTTGATATCCTTCATACTTTCTCTCCCTAGGTTCTTGTTGCAACCTTTCTTTCACCTGAATGAAGAAATAATTTCCTTGTGATAGGTTTTTGATATTTTTTTGGATGTTGGACTCTCCCATGCTTGTTTTTTCTAAGTGTATATACTGCACACTCCGACTGACTACATCTTCCACTTTGTTTTCCTTTCCCTTTATGTGTTTTATTTCAAAATCAAACTCATTGATCAATGTCATTCATCTATCCTATCTGGATTTTAACCTCAACTGGTCAAAAAAATAATTCAAACCACAATGGTCTGTCATCAAGACAAAACTCCTTCCAAGTAAGTAATTCCTCCACATGTTCAATGGATGCACAATTGTTGCAAGCTCCAGATCATGAGTGACATGCTTCTTCTCATGCTCATTTATTTTTTTCATGATTCGTAATTGATCACTTGTCCTTATTCCATAAGGACTCCACCAATTCCTTCCTTGCAAGAATTAGTACCCATCTAATCCCATGAAATACCTTACTTCTGTTACATTTCGAGGGGTAGGACAATCCATGATTGCCTTGATGTTTTTGGGATCTAATGCCTCTCCTTCTACTGAGATGGTGTGGCCTAAATACTATATTTATCTTTGAAACAAATCACATTTGTTGAACTTAGCATAAAGTTGGTTATCTCTCAACACTTGTAGCACCATCCTGAGATGCTCCTCATGTTCTCTTTTGTTCTTGGAATACACCAAAATATCATCCAAAAACACTAATACAAACTTGTCTAAACACTTACTGAGAATGCTATTCATGAGGCACATAAAAGTAGTTGATGCATTAGTGAGTCTAAATGGTACCACCACAAACTCATAGTATTCATACCTTTTTCTAAAGTTTTTCATTTGAATGTCCTCATCCTTCATTCTGAATTGATGATATCTCGATCTCAAATCAATCTTTGAGAAAACTGCAGCTCCCCTCAGCTGGTCAAAGAGATCATCAATCCTAGGAAATTGATACTTTTTCTTGATGGTCATCTTGTTCAACTATCTATAGTCAATACATAGCCTCAATGTACCATACTTATTCTTTACAAATAGGGTCAGTTCTCCCCATGTGGATACACTCGACCTGATGTAGCCTTTATCCAATATCTCCTTCGGTTGTACCTTCTTCTCCACCAATTATGGTGTACGCATTTTGTAGGGCACTTTTGACGTTGGTACTGCTCCAAACACAAGATCTATCAAAAAATAAAGATCTCTCTTGGGAGGTGGTCCAAGTACTTCCTCTAAAAATACATCCTTAAACTCCCACAACACAAGGTGATCTTTGGCCTTCAACTCCTTTCCTTTCATTGAGTTAAGAAATTATATTGCATACAAGGGGCATCCTTTCCAACTGAATTTCTTAAGCTGCAATGAAAATATTTTCCAACTGAAATCGGCTTCTAAATGCCTTGCAAAATATTTTCATTTCTTTCTTTGTCTTCACTTTCCAAGTTTTTCTCGTAGTAGTTCAATTTTTCCTTCTGGGAAGTTATCCATTCCATATCTAATAGTATATCATATGATCCCAAAGTTAGGATGTTTAGGGATACTTGAGTAGGAAGTCCACTCATATCAAATGGATAGGCTTCCATCATTTCTACCACTTTTCTCATAGTTCATGTGGCTAATTGGACCAACCATTCCTTTGTATGCTTCTTCCTTTGTAAGGAACATGCTTCAAAACATTTGGGTGAAACATAACTAAGGTTAGATCTAGGGTTAATTAAAATATAAATAGTTTTCTTTGTAATTATGCATTCCAACTCTACTAATGAAGTTTGGTGGTCTTCTTTCCAATTCTCCACTGCCGCGTATATCTTGGGCATGCTTCTGGCCACATAATTGATGGTAGCAACTTCCTGTATGTTGTAAAATCTCTTACTGTCTTGTTTCCTATGAGGAAAATCCCTCAACAAGTTTGGTTCTCCACAACCTAAACATTTCAAAGGTCTTTTATTGGGTTCCTATGCTCTTTCTCTTGCCTACGTTGTTGACTTATTTCCACTCTAAGATGGAAAGTTTTGTTGATGTACACTTCTGATTTGTTGACCAAACTAAGATCCTATCTTTGCGTTCTTATACATAAAATAATTGAATCCTTTCTTTTAGAATCCTTTCTTTTAGAATCCACTATTATAATTTATCCTCCAATCCTTAGAACACCCCTGCTTACATTTAGATTTGTCATAACAACACTTAACCATCCTTATAATGTCTTCCAATGTCTTGGGCTTGTCAAATTCAATTCTTTCCTGGTAGGACTATGGTAATCCACTTAGAAAATATTGGATCCTTTATTTCTCATCCTTGAGGTAAGGGAAATACCTCAACAGTTCCAAAAATATCTTAGCATATGCATCCATGGTAAGTTGTCCCAACTTGTGTTCATGGAATTCCTTTATTTTATCATCATAATACTTCGCAATTACGTATGATTTTCGGAAGTATTTCTCAAATTGTGTCCAACTTAGTTTTTTTTCCTTTAGTCCTTTGAATTCCTTGAGGTATTCCCACCATATGGAATATCCTCCATTCATTTTGAATATGGAAATATTCACTTTTGTATTGTCCGAGTAATTATGTACCTGAAAATATTTCTTCAAACCCAACGACCAAGCCTTAGCTTCTTCTCCCTTCTTGATTTCTCAATCAAAGGTAGGTGATTTAAACTTCTTGAATTCCTCATTTAGGGAACTATTTGAATGTCTCTTCCATTTATTCTTAGGGACACTCGATCTAGTGTCACTACTGTAAAACTCCTTGAAAGAAATTTTATTGTTGGATGACTCTATGGAAATACTCCCACCAAATTTACTTTTTTTTGCATTTTGATGCCTCTTCTTAGAAGAAATATTTCCTATATTTCTATGGGATAATACATGCCTTTGGGAATATAAAGGAGTTATCAACCTCGCATATTGTTGCAACTCTACATTACTAGAACCTTGCAACAAACGCTTCTGAATTTCAGACAATCTATTCAATAGTAATGCATTCAGATTTGCCTGTTCATCCCGAGCTCTCATGAGCCTCTCATTGTCTTCCTTCATACCTTTGACAGTAGATACCAAATATAGAGGGGTTTCTCTAGACCTCCAACCATCATATTCCTCATCTTTGAACTATGATGTGTCCTCCATGCTATGCTGCACCATTCACTTCCACTGTCCCATGTGCTAAAATAACAAAACATTGTTAGCCATTACATAGAGAAACATCATAGCATGCATTATTGGAAAAACAACAAGTTTTATTAAATACTATTAAGATTTCTTGGAAACCCATACAATCCTAAAGTTTTAACTCTACTCTGATACCACTTTGTAACACACCCGACCCCCTAATAATCACTTAGGTTGGTGGGATGTCAGTTTTCCTTTATTTTCCTAAATACATGCTATCGGATTTTGTTAGTTGTTTAAGTGAAGACTTATCTTATCACAATTTATATTGTATTTAACTCTTACTAATCCTCAGATAATATCCTTCATAGAGTTTACTAAAGTGACTAAGTTCCTAATTCCCCCAATCACACAGTCATGATTATTCCCCGCCATCATATTAACGATCTATGTCTATTCAGACTCATTCCCATCAGAATGCTCAATTCACCTAGGTTGGAATTCCTTCCGATGACATCAATATGACATATCATCCTATGGGATCCAATGATCCTTGGGCCTAGGATTCAATGCCTACGATTTCATCAGCACCTCGATTGACTCAAAGATTACTCTCCACTCAAAATCTCAATCTACTTTCTAACGAATGGGGCCCACAAAATCTATAGTTGAGATTAAATCTCACCCACAAACCAATCAACAGTCCACCTTCACTCTCGGAGTCCCTCCCCAATGAAGTGTCTCCACTTTGGTGTTATGAACCTCTTCGACTGACTCACTTTCGAACACAACACTCTGATGGATCAAAATTTCTATGTTCATCTCATCCGATGGATACTGTGCACTTCATGGATTACAATTGTTCGTCATAAAAGGTTCCTAAACCCTCCTTCTTAGGGTGACTCACATGAAATCCAACAGATTCGATCCCACTAGGAATATTCCACCAGATCAATGGCTCTTAGGATCCTAATTTATCAGACTCTGTCTGTAACATTCCATCCGAGCCTCCAACAGTCTTCTCTCCAAAGGACTCATGACTTGTATTGACGGTCCCAAACTCACTGATACACTCTCCAATGGATCAATGATTGTCATTGACTCATAGATCTCCCCATCAGATTCCCAACATATCCTTGTACTAGACCTTTATGATGGTTGTGCCCTCCAACCAACGGTCAAGATCATTCAACTAAGTTGATCCAACGATTGTGAATCCTACTATCCTAAAAAACTAGTTTGCTTCATGATGTTAATCCAAATCATGACTTAACCAATTCAAGGTTCCTCCTAGGTATTTTATAAGGTTCTACCATACCTTCAAGAGCTCGAGGATATAGGTTTAAACTATCTAAGGCATTACATTAGGAATTTGGATGAAGAATTTGCATGTGCTACAGGATTTCCATCTAAGACGGGTGAATCTTTCATTCCATTAGGGTTCCTCAATCCACACAGGGCTTCCCAAACACCAGGGCACTCCTGTCACCATCCAAATGAATGTTTTGTCCATATCCTATAAAATTTCCTCTTAAGAGTAAGGGGTTACACACAATTGAGTCTCTTGGAGTCTACACATAGACCCTCCCCAATCGCTAATACATCTCCTCTATCAATTTCAGAGTGTCTATTTTCTTCATATATTGCAATATTTCCACTCAAAGACTGCATTCCTCACATAAATACACCCACACCCTACCCTCACACTACTCTCATGGATTCATAAGTATAACAGGTTAGCCAATTGAAAAAACATAAGTATTCTAGTTTACTCAGGAGGTCTATCATTCCTTACATACATTCATAATTCCTATTTAACCCATGAATAAAATATTTATATCAAATGCATTTAGTTAAAAACACTTATCTGTTTAGTGAATCTCAACAACCAACTAACTGAGAGAGGACACTTTTCCTCCCAACCTTAGGCCATGTTGCAAATCACCTTCCTACAACATTCCACTCCCATGCCAAGACATGTTATCACAAGGGGAATTATTTAGTTAGTTCTCATACTTAGAATGATCCAAGAAGGTTACTCTCCTTCCTCCATTGGAAAAAAAAAAAGTTTCCCTCTTCCCACTGAGCTCAGAAATTCCAAAAGTTTATCGAGTACCCTCCCTATTGGATTTCCTCTGCACAAGGAGTTCCTTCTTTGCTATACACTCTCTTGGTGACCTCCCTTACCATTTCCAAATTATTTCCAGCATGTGTTAAGCTACAATCCTCTATTTCTCCAGTCTGGATCCAGGTCTTCTTTGCTCCAAGTTGATCATAAATATTTTGGACAAGTTTTCTATTTCTTCAAGAACAACTTTCCAATTTCTTCTATTTTTCATATCTGTGCAAGTGAACACCTTTGTTCATCACACCATCTATCTATTAGTCTAGTTATCAGTTTCTCTTCCTCATATTTTCCTCATCATATTTTCTTCATTCTCTTTCTCTATGTATCTGTTGTGTCTCATTCTTTCCTCCTATGCATATCTGTGTGTCTCTCCTTGCACACCTCTTATGTATTCCCTTTGTGATATTTTTCTACATTTGGTATCTTCTTCCACTGTAACACACTCAACCCCTGAGTGGATTTCCAAGGGATGGGGCCTCAAAATTTCATTCTCTTTAAGTGATCAAACCCTTCATTCGGGGTCTCTACCACACTTTTCTCGTCTAGATTTTTCCAACCATGGTATCCATAGTCAAAATCGAGCCCAGAACCAGTGGATATATTTCTCCAAAGTTCTTCGGGCGTTCATTGGTTGAGGGCCACATGACGCCCGCGTGGATCCACCTCACACGTATTATTTCCAAGCTCCTTCCTCCATGGTGGAAGACCATCCACCATCTGATTCCATGACTGGGCTTACATTCTTTCTCCTACCTCAACTGTGGAGGAATTCGGTGTTTCGGTGCTCCAACACTTCACACCTCTTTACTATATATGCATGAGACCACCTGGAGTTATGAAATTTTGAAGTCCCATAAGCCCACCATGTGGCTCCAGCCTTTGGACTGTTCAGTCTCTCTACTATACTACATCCCAGATCCTCCGAAGTTCCTAAGTCATGGACTCTCGGAGTCCCAGTCATTTCACCAGACACATTGGCTAGGCGGACATGTATCAGGAACTGACATGTGGAAGGGTCGGGGTGACACGTGTTATGTTCCAATGGGCCTATAGGGTATGTGATACACAGAAATCTGGGTGACACGTGTCACATCAAGATAGGGTCCACATCACCCTGGGTAACATCACTGCACCATGTCACCCCAGACTGACAGACTTCTAACATCCCTCAGATCTCATGGTCGAGACCCGGCTACGTAGGTTTATAGATATACAGATTTGGTTACCTCAGGGATTCTATGTTCTAGAGTATTGTGATGCAAACTCCTCTTATCTCCTAAAGTGCTCAATCTCTGCACTCAAGGGGCTAGCGCCACGTGTCCCCGGTATATTGACGGCTAGAAAATGGCCTGAAGGATCCCTCGATCTATGGTTCTAGGTCCTTCGCGGCTCCACCTTCAAGGTTTCAGATCCTGGTTTAGTTGGTAATATAGGTTCATCTAACTACCTGGGGAACCTCCTAACATCAATCAACCTTACAGGAAACTGAGTCTCCTGGTTACCTTTGGCTAGTATAAGGTTGGTAAGGTCGATCATACTCTGAAGTCCCAGAATTCTGGAGTTTTGAAGCCAAGAGGACATAGCCTCCTTATACTTAGTCTAAGGTTCCTAGGTATTGGCCATATGGGTCCTCTCAAATGGAGCTCATTTGCTCGTCTTCCAAACAAAGAGACCTCCTCTTTTCAAGTCTTGAACTTCACTATCCTTCCTGAGATTTATCATGGAATGGTTAAGGACTTGGGCATGAAATCCTAGTCGCATGACAAGGAGTCTGAAAGAGGTATCCTCTTTCGACGGATAGGTTGAGGTTGACATGATATTTCCTATCTCGATCGTCTTATAAGCTTATGTCCCAGGAAGCCTCAGGAACTAAGCTGGGCATACAGACTATCAGTCAAAAGTGTAAGTTCACAAAGAGATGAAGGCATACACATATCATAACCATTCCACACAGAAACCATTTATAAATACACATAGGTATAAATCCAAGCATTCATCCATTATTCTAGTTCAATACATAAAACATGGAAAATACTTATCAGAACCAGATAACGTGAAGTGACTATTGAAAGGGGTGCTTGTTTCCACCCAACCATAGGATCAGTCACTCCTAATGGATTTATGACTAGCCACCCCCAAGCTACACCACGATGAAGGCATATGCATATCATAACCATTCCACATAGAAACCATTTATAAATACACATAGGTATAAATCCAAGCATTCATCCATTATTCCAGTTCAATACATAAAACATGGAAAATACTTATCAGAACCAGATAATGTGAGGTGAATACTGAAAGGAGTGCTTGTTTCCACCCAACCATAGCCTCAGACACTCCTAACGGATTTACAACTAGCCACCCCCAAGCTAGACCACGATGCTCTACAATAAAATCCTTTCTTCCGACTCAACAACAATAGGAATGAAGGTTACTCTCCTCCTCCTACAGGATCTTGGCGATGGTTTTCATGATACCAAGCAAGGAGGATCGGCCTCATTTATCAACTTGTATCATAACCCTGCTAGCCATTTCCCTATGATCAAAACTCTCATTCCTCAGTTATTCCTTGAACCCGATAGCTTAGACTCTTGTCTCTGCACTCTTCGCATGTCTTCCTCTGCCCACCATGTCTTCTTTTCTTTCCTTCCTCAGCAAGATTGCATGTGGCGCGAATTCCCAGTCTGTGGTTAGGTATGAAATCCTTACATATGGGTTATCTACCCCATCCCCTCATTAACTCTTGATGAGGTCTTCCCACCTACCAACCTAACTGTAATTCATTACTGGGTCAAAATATTGTTCTAGTCCTGAGCAATTAAATCTAGTGAGGTATTGGTTTGGTGGAGGTTAATGCAACCATTCCTACCCCCCTTCACCATATATTTCCTAGAATTCATGGTATTTCTTAGTACACCCCCCGTCCATCAATCATGTAACACTTATCCATTTTGTACTAAATAACATAATTTACATTCATTGACCTTTTATACAAAGGACCATCAATTCAAACATTCACACATATTGAGTTTTCCATATTCTCTTGGCCAATATTGTTATATTCACAAACTGGGGGAAATAGGGTGTTACAATTCCCTCCCTCTTAAAGGAACAAGGTCATCTATGTTCTATATTTTAACATGATTTGTATATACATAAGTGAAAAAAAATGGATATGCATGTCTCATGGCATCCTCCATTTCCCATGTAGCCTCATCTGGGCCAAATTGTTTCCACTGCACCTTGACCTGTGCAATGGTTCGGATCCTGAGTGGGGTTTCTTTCTTGTCTAGTATGCATTGAGGTTCTAGAAGGAATTCTCCCTCTGGATCCACCTGGATCAAAAACCAGTCAATTATATGATTAGAATCATGTACATATTTCTTCAATAATGAAACATGGAAAACATTATGTGCCTTTACTGTAGGAGGGAGTGCTAGCCTATAGGCTATAGGTCCCACTCTGTCTAAGACTTCAAAGAGTCCACAATACCGAGGTGCCATATTGGCAAAAGATCCCATCCTCAGGGAACTCTTCCTAGGACTAACTTTGAGATATACATGATCTCCTATCTTGAACTCTTTGGGAGTTCTCTTTCTATAAGCGTAACTTTTCTATCTATTCTGAGCAATTTTCAAATTTTGCTTTATCTGAATCACTTGTTTTTCAATTTCTTTCAACATGTCGGGTTCGATTGTAGTTATATCCACTGGATTACTCCATATGACTCGAGTCTTTCATTGTCTACCATAGAGGGCTTCGAAAGGGCTCATATTTAGTGACTCTCGATAACCATTGTTGTAGGAAAACTCTACCAATGGCAGGTAGTCTTCCCACTTCTTAGGCTGATGCATTACATACATTCTTAGTATGTATTCTAATATCTAGTTTACTCTTTCCATCCGTCCATGAATTTGAGGGTGATAGGTGTGCTAAACAACAATTTAGTCTCAAAACCAGCCATCAAGGATTTCCAAAATATTGAAGTTAATTTTGTGTCTCTGTCAGATACGATCTCCCTAGGAATGCCATGCAATCTGAATATATCCTTCATGAAAATGTTGGCAATATTTATCACCTTGCAAGTTTATTTGACATGTACGAAGTGAGCATACTTGCTCAATTTTCCCACCAATACCATGATGGCATCATTTTGATTGGCCAATTTTGGTAATCCGATGATGAAATCCATGGAGATGGTTTCCCATTTCCATTCTAGAATTGGTAGAGATTGTAGCAACCCTGTTGGGTGTCGGTGTTCTACCTTAACTTGATTTCATTCTAGACACTTATCTAAATAATCAGCTATGTCCTTTTTCAATCCAGGCCAATAGAATTGTTTCCTAGTGGTCGTGATCATTTTATGATATCCCGGGTGAGCAACATATGGTCTCTTGTGCAGTTCATCCATTATGAATCTCTTCAAGTCATCACAACTTGGGATATACAATTTGTTTCTGTAAGTTAGTATACCTTCATCCAGCATCTGATAGCCTTCATACTTTATCCCCGTGGGCTCTTGCTTTACATATGATTTCACGATATTGAAGAATGCATCTGTTTCTTATGCATTCCAGACTCTTTCCCTTAAATTTGTCTCACAGGTGCTCATCACTTCCAGGTGAATCATTTTCACACTTCTGATAAGGGAATCAACCACCCTATTTTCCTTTCCTTTGATGTGCTTGATTTCAAAATCAAACTCACTAAGGAGAGCCATCCACCTAGCTTGTCTAGCATTGAGCTTTGTGCGATCAAACAGGTGCCTCAACCCACTGTGGTCTATCATAAGTACAAATATCCTACCCAGGAGGTAATGCATCCACATTTTTAAAGAATGTATTATGGCAAACAACTCTAGATCATGGGTCACATAATTGATTTCATGCTCATTCAATTTTCTGGATTCGTAGCAAATTACATGCCCTTCTTGCATAAGGACTCCTCCAAGTCATTCCTTGTAGGCATATGTGCACATGAGGAAGTTAGTATCAGGGTCTGCAATATTCAACATGGGTGCATGTGTTAGAAGGTATTTTAGTTCTTGAAATATGCCTTCACATTCTGATGTCCAAGTGAATTTAACCCCTTTTTTCTGAAGGGCATTGATTGGACAACCAATCTTGGAAAATAGTTTTATGAACCTTCTACAGTATCCTGCTAAGCCCATAAATGATCTTCTATCATATACATCCTTTGGGGTACGCCATTCCAAAATAGATCTGATCTTTCCAGGGTCTACTTCCACTCCTTCTTTAGAAATAACATGGCCTAAGTAATGGACTTGCTTCTGGAAAAAGTCACACTTGTTAAACTTAGCATAGATTTGATGCACTCTTAGTATTTGAAGTACAAGTCTAAGATGTTCTTCATGATCCTCTTTGTTCTTGGAGTAGATTAGGATATCATCAATGAAAACCAATACAAATATGTCTAGGAATTTTTTGAGTACATTATTCATCAAGCACATAAAAGTGGCAGGGGCATTGGTTAATCCAAATGGCACCACCACAAATTCATAGTGACCATACCTTGTCATGAAGGTTGTTTTATGGACGTCTTCATCCTTGATTTGGACTTTATGGTATCCAAACCTTAAGTCAATCTTTGAGAAAATGGAAGCACCCCCTAATTGGTCGACCAAGCCGTCGATTATTGGTAAGGGGTACCTGTTCTTTATGGTTGTCTTATTGATTTGTCTATAATATATGCATAGTCGGAGTGTGCCATATTTATTCTTCACAAATAGGACTAGTGCTCCCCATGGAGACACACTGGGTCATATTTATCCTTTTTCCATCATTTCCTTTAGTTGTAGCTTGATCTCAATTAGCTTGGGTGTACTCATCCTATAGGGTGACCTAGACACTGGCACTGCTCTTGGTGCAAGTTCTATCGAGAAGTCAATGTATCTTCTTGGAGGTAGACCTAGTACCTCTTCTAGAAACATGTCTCTATACTCTCGTAATATGGGGTGTTCCTCTAGGTTCAGTTTGTCATCCTCAACATATTCCAACACCTGTATTGCATATAGAGGACACCCCTTTCTGCAACGCTTTTCCATTTGAAAGGTTGATATTCGTCTCACTGAGATAGGATTCTAAATCCCTTAGAGGGTTATGTTTCTCCCTTCTTCATTTACACATTCTACGTTTTTATGGTAACAATCCAACTTAGTTTTATATATAGCTATCCATTCCATACCAATCAACAAGTTATAAGATCCTAGGGGAAGTATGTTAAGGGTAGATTGGGTGGGAAATCCATCCACAATGAATTGAAAGGTTGGTATGACCTCTGCTACTTTTCTTTTAGTGCCAGTGGCTAGTTGTACTAACCATGGCTTAACATGCCTAACTAGTTTCACTCTACACTTAACAACAGTCTGAGGGGCCACATAACTCAAATTAGAATCAGGATCAATTAAAATAGAAAATAGACGGTTGGCGATCATACCTTCCATCTCCACCACTGAATCTTGGTGATTGGCTTGTTTATTATCCACGGTTGCATAAATCTGTGGCACGCTCCTAGCCACATCATTGATTGTGGTAGCTTATTGGATGTTGTAGACTCTCCTACTGTTATGTTGTCTATGTGGACAGTCCCTCGATATATGTTCTTCTCCAGAACCCCAACATTTCAAAGGTTCCTTCTTTGGGTTATCAGTCTTTCCTGGGGTTGTTCCAAAAGGTTTATTTCCACTTTAGGAGGGGAAATTTTGTTGATATACACTTTTAGTAGGAAGGATTATCCTAGAGTCCTTCCTATAGTTCTTAAATCTTGAGGATTTGAACGCCTTCTTATTGAATTATGAACCGCTCTTCTTCTTCCAATCCTCGTGGGGTTCTGTATGACTCCCAAGTTGTTCATAACAATACCTTGCATTTCAGATAGTGTCTTCTAAGGTGTTTGGCTTGTCATACTCAATATTGTTCCAATAGGTCTGAGGTAACCCACTAATAAATCGTTGCACTTTTACCATTTCATCCTTTATGTAGGGTACATACCTCAACATCTCAAGGAATTTATTGACATATTCCTCTATGATGAGTTGTCCCATCTTGAGTTCATAGAACTCCTTAGTCTTCCCATCAAAGTATTTCTCTGAAAAATATTTCTTCTTGAAGTGTTTCTCAAACTATTTCCATGATAATTCATCGTCATGGATTCCTTTCACATTCTTAAGGTCTTCCCACCAAATGGAATCTTTTCCATTCAGGTTGAAGATGGTTATTTGAGCCTTCAAGTTTTCAGAGTAGTCATGGACTCTAAATTACTTCTTTAAACCAAGAAGCCAAGCTTCTGCCTCTTCCCCTTCTCAATCTCTCCATTGAAAGAGGGTGGTTTGTATTTCTTGAACTCTTCAGGGTCATGAATTTTGGAATGTTTTTGCTTCTTTCCTTTCCTTTGAGAATGTGAGCTAGTTTTGATACTAGAAGATTCCTCGGAGTTGCCAGTTTCCTTTCCAGAGGACTCTCCCACTGAGATTCCCCTGATTATAGGTTGGGCCTTCCTTGAGGTACTCCTCCTTGTGTGGCCACTTATGGGACCACATTTTCATATATCGGGTGGAATTCGACTTCTCTTTGTATTTCGTCAGTCCACATGACTGGTTGCAATTCCATGTTGTAGTTGCCTCTGTATATTGGATAATCTCTGCAGCAAGACTGCATTAATTTTCATTTTCTTTTCTTTCTCCTTTATCAATCTCTCATTTTCATCCTTGCAACTATGTAATTCGGCCATGATGCTCATTATAGTTTCATTCAGATCCAGAGGGTTCTGCATTGCCCTCCTCTCATCGGATTCTTCATCTCTATTGTGGGAGACATCCCCCACTTCATGGTGCATCACCATCCTTTATGATTGTAGTTTCTCGTGATCCACTGACTGCTTGAGTGCTGACAAAACAATTTTTGTTATCTAACAATCTATTAGTTCATGAACAACACATAGTTCATATTTCTTAAATACACACATAGTAGGAATATTTCATTCTTTTCTTCAGTAAGAGTTTAACCAGACTCTTTACGAGAGAGGTAAGGTAGGGTGTCACCCTTAAATTTATTTAAATACGGTGTTTACACAACTCGTCCATGAACCCAAGTAGGCGAAGTGTTGTAACCATGCTATGATACCAATTTGTAACACACCTGACCCCTGAGTGGCTTTCCTAGGGATGGGGCCTCAAAATTTCGTTCTCTTTAAGTGATCAAACCCTTCATTTGGGGTCTCTACCACACTCTGCTCATCCATAGTTTTCCAACCATGGTATCCATACTCAAAACCGAGCCCAGAACCAATGGATATATTTCTCTCAAGTTCTTCAGGCGTTCATTGGTTGAGGGATACGTGGCACCCATGTGGATCCACCTCACACATACTAATTCCAAATTCCTTTCTCCATGGTGGAAGACCATCCATTGTCTGATCCCATGACTGGGCTTACATTATTTCTCCTACCTTAACTATGGAGGAATTCGGCATTTCAGCGCTTCACGCCTCTTTACTATCTATGCACGAGACCACCCAGAGTTTCGAACTTTCAAAGTCTCTTAATCCCACCACAGTGGCTCCAGCCTTCGAACCATTCAATCTCTCTACTATACTACATCCCGATCCTCCAGAGTTCCAAAGTCCCAATCATTTCACTGACCATGTTGGCTAGGCAGACACGTATCAGGAATTGACATGTATAAGGGTTAGGGTGACATGTGTTACATTCCAATGGGCCTATAGGGTACATTATACACATGAATCTGGGTGACATGTGGCACGTCAATCTAGGGTCCATGTCACCTTGGGCAATGTCACTGCACCATGTCATTGCACTGGCTACGTAGGTTTATATATATACGACTCTGGTTACCTTGGGCATTCTGATTTCAAGAGTATCGCGATGGAAAATTCTCTTATCTCCCGAAGTGTTCAATATCTGCACTCAAGGGGCTAACGCCACGCATCCCTGGTATATCAACGACTGGAAAAGGACCTGAAGGATCCCTTGATCTATGGTTCTGGGTCCTTAGTGGCTCTGCCTTTGGGGTTTCAGATCCTGGTATAGTTGGTAAGATAGGTTCCTCTAACTACATGGGGAGCCTCTTAACGTCGGTCAACCTTACGGGAAACCAAGTCTCCCGGTTACCTTCGGCCAGTATAAGTCTAGTAAGGTCAGTCATACTCTGAAGTCCCATACTTCCAGAGTTCTGAAGCTAGGAGGACATAGCCTCCTTAGACTTAGTCTAAGGTTCCTAGGTATTGGTCATATGGGTCCTCTAGAACGAATCTCGTCTGCTCGTCTTCAAAACGAAGAGACCTCCTCTTTTCAAGGCTTGAACTTCGCTATCCTTCATGAGATTTATCATGGAATGGTTAAGGACTTGGGCCTAAAATCTCAGTTTCATGACAAGGAGTCTGAAAGAGGTATCCTCTTCAGACGAACAGGTTCAAGTCGATGCGATATTTCCTATCTCGACCGTCTTACAAAATTATCTCCTAGGAAGCCTTAGGAACTAAGATGGACATACAGACTATCAGTCAGAAATTTAATTTCACAAATATATGAAGGAATACACATATCATAACCATTCCACACATAAACCATTTATAAATACACATAGGCATTCATCCATTATTCTAGTTCAATACATAAAACAGGGAAAATACTTATTAGAACTAGATAACGTGAAGCAACTGTTGAAAAGGGTGTCGTTTCCACCCAACCATAGGTTCAATCACTCCTAACGGATTTACAACTAGCCACCCCCAAGCTAGATCACGATGCTCTGCGATAAACTCCTTTCTTCTGGCTCAGAGACAGTAGGGACAGAGGTTACTCTCCTCCTCCCGTAGGATCTTGGAGATGATTTACATGATACCAAGCAAGGAGGACAAACCTCATTTATCATCTTTTATCATAACCCTGCTATCCATTTTCCTATGACTAGAACTCTCATTCCTTAGTTCTTCCTTGAACCCAAGAGCTTATCCTCTCATCTCTGCACTCTTCATAGGTCTTCCTCTGCCCACCACATATTCTTTTCTTTCCTTCCTCAACAAGATTGCGTGTGGCTTGAATTCCTATTCCGTGGTAAATTATGAAAGTCTTACAGAAGGGTGCTCTTCCCCATCCCCTCATTAACTCTTGAGGAGGCCTTCCCACCTACTAGCCTAACTGTAATTCATTTCTGAGTTAGAGGATTTTTTTGGTCCTGAGAAATTAAATCCAATAAGGTACTGATTTGGTGGAGGTTAACGCAACCATTCTTGGTCCCCTTCACCATTTGTTTCGTAGCATTCGTGGTCTTTCTTAGTACACCCCCCTTCCAGCAGTCATGCAAAACTTATCCATTTTCTACTAAATAACAAAATTTACATTCATTGACCTTTTATACAAAGTTCCATCAATTAAAACATTCACACATATTGAGTTTTCAATAGTCTCTTGGCCAATATAGTTATATTTACAAACTTATGGAAATAGAGTGTTACAATTCCCTCCCCGTGAAAGGAACATCGCCCTCAATGTTCTATCTTTCAAAATGCTCTATATATACAAAAGTGAACAAAAATGGATATGCATGTCTCATGGCATCCTCCATTTCCCATGTAGCCTCATCTGGGCCAAAGTGTTTCCACTGCACCTTGACTTGTGCAATGGTTCGGTTCCTTAGTGGGGTTTCCTTCCTGTCTAGTATGCATTGAGGTTCTGGCAAGAATTCTCCCTCCAGATCCTCCTGGATCATAGACCATTCAATTATATGATTAGAATCATGTACATATTTCTTCAATAATGAAACATGGAAAACATTATGTGCCTTTACTATAGGAGGGAGTGCTAGCGTATAGGCTATAGGTCCCACTCTATCTAATAATTCAAATGGTGCACAATACCGAGGTGACATCTTGGCACAAGATCCCATCCTTAGGGAACACTTCCTGGGCCTAACCTTGAGATAGAAATGATCTCCTTTCTTGAATTCTCTGGGAGTTCTCTTTCTGTCAGCGTAAATTTTCTGTCTATCCTGAGAAATTTTCATATTTTTCTTTATCTGAATCACTTGTTGTTCGATTTATTTCAGCATGTTGGGTCCGATTGTAATTCTATCCACTGGATTACTCCAACTGACTAGAGTCTTGCATTGTCTACCATAGAGGGCTACCAAAGGGATCATGTTCAGTGACTCTTGATAACCGCTGTTGTAGGAAAACTCTACCAATGGTAGGTAATCTTTCCACTTCTTAGGCTGATGCATTACATGCATTCTTAGCATGTCTTCTAATATATGGTTTAATATTTCCTTCTTTCCATCATTTTGAGGGTGATAGGTTGTGCTAAACGACAATTTAGTCTCAAAACCAACCATCAAGGATTTCCAAAAGCTTGAAGTGAATTTTGTGTCTCTGTCAGATATGATCTCCCCAGGCATGCCATGCAATTTTAATATCTCCTTCATGAAAATGTTGGCAATATATATCACCTTGCAAGTTGATTTGATAGGTATGAAGTTGGAATACTTTCTCAATTTGTCCACCATTACCATGATGGAATCATTCTGCTTGGCCAATTTTGGTAATCCGGTGATGAAATTCATGGAAATGGTTTCCCATTTCCATTCTAGAATTGGTAGAGGTTTTAGAAACCTTGCTGGGTGTCGGTGTTCTAGCTTAACTTGTTGGAGTTCTAGACACTTATCTAAATAATCAACTATTTCCTTTTTCAATCCAGGCCAATAGAATTGTTTCCTAGTGGTCATGATCATTTTCTGATATCCTGGGTGACTAGCATATGGTCTCTTGTGAAGTTCGTCCATTATGAATCTCTTCAAGTCATCACAACTTGGGATATACAATATGTTTCTGTAAGTCAGCAAAACTTCATCCAGCATCCGATAGCCTTCATACTTTATCCTTGTGGGCCCTTGCTTTAGGTATGATGTCACGGTCTTGAAGAATGGATTTGTTTCTTGTGCATTCCTGACTCTTTCCCTGGCATATGTCTCACAGGTGCTCACCGATTCTAGGTGAATCATTTTCACACTTCTGTTAAGGGTGTCGACCACCCTATTTTCCTTTCCTTTGATGTGTTTGATTTCAAAATCAAACTCACTAAGGAGAGCCATCCACCTAGCTTGTTTAACATTGAGTTATTTATGATGAAACAGGTGGCTCAACCCATAGTGGTCTATCATAAGTATAAATATCCTACCCAGGAGGTAATTCATCCACATTTTCAAAGAATGTACTATGGCATCCAACTCTAGATCATGGGTCACATAATTGATTTCATGCTCATTCAATTTTCTATATTAGTAAAAAATTACATGCCCTTCTTGCATAAGGACTCCTTTGGGTCCTTCCTTACAGGAATCTGTGCACACGAGGAATTCAATATCAGGGTTTGCAATATTCAACACGGGTGCATGGGTCAGAAGGTATTTTAGTTCCTGAAATCTTTCTTCACATTCTGATGTCCAAGAGAATTTAACCCCCTTTTTATGAAGTGCAGTGATTGGACAACCAATCTTGGAAAATCCTTTTATGAACCTTCTACAGTATCTTTCTAAGCCCACAAAGAATTTGATATCAGATACATCCTTTGGGGTATTCCATTCCATAATAGATATGATCTTTTCAAGGTATACTACCACTCCTTATTTATAAATAACATGGCCTAAGTAATGGTATTACGTCTGGAAAAAGTCACACTTGCTAAACTTAGTGTAGATTTGATGCTCTCTTAATACTTGAAGTGCAATTATAAGATGTTCTTCATGCTCCTCTCTGTTCTTGGAGTATATTAGGATATCATCAATGAATACCAATACAAATATGTCTAGGAATTTGTTGAGTACATTATGCATCAAGCACATAAAAGTGGCGAGGGCATTGGTTAATTTAAAAATGCACCACCACAAATTTATAGTGATCATACCTTGTCCTGAAGGTTGTTTTGTGGATGTCTTCATCCTTGATTCAGACTTGATGGTATCTAGACCTTAAGACAATATTTGATAAAATGGAAGCACCCCCTAATTGGTTGAACAAGTCATTGATTCTTGGTAAGGGGTACCTGTTCTTTATGGTTGTCTTATTGAGTTGTCTATAATCTATGCACAGTGGGAGTGTGTCATATTTATTCTTCACAAATTGGACTGGTGCTCCCCATGGAGACACACTAGGTCGGATGTAGTATTTTTCCATCATTTCCTTTAGTTGTATCTTGAGCTCAACTAGCTCAGGTGTAGTCATCCTATAGGGTTTCCTAGGCACTGGCACTACTCTTGGTGCAAGTTCTATAGATAAGTCAATGTCTTTTCTTGGAGGTAGACCCGGTACCTCTTCTGGAAACACATCTCTATACTCTCTTTATATGGGGTGGTCCTCTAGGTTTGGTTTGTCACCTTCAACATATTCCAACACATGTATTGCATATAGAGGAAACCCCTATCTACAACACTTTTTTCATTTGAAGAGATGATATTCGTCTCACTAAGACAAGCTTCTGAATCCCTTAGAGGGTTATCTTTCTCCTTTCTTCATTTACACATTCTAAGGTTTTATGGTAACAGTCCAACTTAGTTTTATATGCAGCTATCTAGTCCAGACCAATCAACAAGTCATAAGATCCCAGGGGAAGTATGTTAAGGGTAGCTTGGGTGGGTTTTGAGCCTCTAAATTGACATCCCCACTACCCTATTGTACTTATCATTTATACCTTTTTGGCCTACCTAAGCTTGGATAAATGACAAAGAACACTACCATTATCCATTGATGAGGCCATAAGGTAAAGTATAATTGAATTCGTGCATTTTGTGGTTTATTGAGCTAGGAGAATAAATGTTTCATGTACTAATGTTTTAAATTGCCACGTGTAACCTTTGACCTCTAGATGAGTCCACCATTTCTGTGTCAGCTAATCCATCTGGTACTTATGCGCCAGATTGTCATTGTCTGAATCTGGTACCAAGCGCACCTTCCATTCATATTTGGTACCAAACTATTCACTATCGCGATCTGGTACCAATGGCCATAGACTGTTCTAGTCTGGTACCAACCACTTGCATACTATTCGGATCCGGTACCATTTACCGAATCTCACCTATCATGATCCGGTACCAATACAGGAAGTAGAATATACCAAGTTTAGCTCCAGATCGTGACCAAGATAATTGTTGGATGTTTGCTGAATCATCAAAGCTATAGCAAGGCTATGTTAAGATAGTTTGTTTTTGCTTCATCCTCATACACTTCATGTCATGAGGATGAAGCTTAAAATATGTAACCAAATATGTAAATTCGGTAATTGACTAATCTGCTAAAGATTTCACCTCCTTGTGTTTCACGACTAAGACTGTTTAAATAGTCATGGCAAGGATGGTGGAGGTAGTAGAGAATTAGCATAACACAGCATATGAAGCAGCGTTACATATTGTAGAGCATAATCTGAGTTGAAGTTTAATAGAAGGACGCCATTTATCTCCATGTCTTGATCGTTTATGAATGAATGTGAGTTGAGTTTTTAGCATAGTTTGATTCTATGTTTTGAAGTTTGAGTAAGAGTAATGTGTGGATTGAAAGAAAGTTTATTGTAGAGTCTAGTCGCTGACCTGTTGAAGCGGCAAGGGCCCACCTCCCAACAAAGGTTAGCATCCTTATAGATTAGTGTTAGTAGTTGATTTCAATAGTATAGATGTTAGACTAGCTGAAGTTGTGATCCTTTCAGATGATAGCAATATAGTTTAGTTTAGAGTTTCGATTATATAATTGTTAAGAGATCTTTACTTACTCTATTTTGCATACACTCTCTCTATTTTATGGATTTGATTTTGTTTCATGGATATAAATGTTTGCAGCAGTAGTCAGACATATTTGAAGGAGAACTAGTGAAGTTCACAACAACACATTGTGAACCACAACATACTTAGTATATTGACTATTGAACTACCCATGCTATGTCTTGATGATTGATGTGTGATTTCCCTTTCAGAAGTGTGATTGCATAGTTAAATTTCTGGGTCAGATAGCAGAGTTGATCTATCAAAAGAACTCCATCTCATACTTGAATGTGACATAATGGAGTAGATAGCCTCTCTATGAAAGACAACCAAAGTGTGTTTTGGTTTGCTAGTTTTCTTTTTTTCCAGCATGCATAATTTAGAATAGTTCTATACTCATGACATTAGAATTACCTTTCTTATTGGTGTCTTGTAACTCTGTTGATTACAAATCCTGGATTGATAATTAATGAGTGCATTATACTAATCATATAAGTAGCACAACATTTTGGCATCGTTGTTGAGGAGTTACAAACGATAGGAAGTGATTTTTAGCTTAGATTGTTTGCATAGTTTTTGAATGATTTTAAAGGTTTATTGAGGGAGGAGGATAAAATGTTTAGGACATGAGTGAAGAGCCACGTGGCCACTAGAGTGGGGTTCTCCGAAGCTAGGTCACATTCTTACCTTCTAGATAGAATTAGAACTTTCAATTCAATTAAGAATCAAATTTCCATTTTATGCATAGATATAGAGATAATAAAGGTATATTTGTAAGCTCTAAAGATTCAAAAACAACCCCCCCCCCCACTAATCCAACTGACACTGGTGCAGGAAAAATTCCAATAGGAGAAAGTTTAAGGGGAGCCAGCGAGGCTCCAGAATAAGAACCTAAAACGAAAGAATTAGTATTGGGGCAGACAAAATGTGAGTCTGTTGAAGGAGACACACAAAACCTAGTTTTTGAACCATCCATCAGTGGAGGAGGAACACCTAGTGAAATGGCAGAAGAAGAAGGAAATGGAGCCACTGAAACTGAGACCTTTGGGTTTCCAATATTGGATATTTCCAGAAACATCAACATGAAAAAAATCCCACTATCATCGTTACCCACTTTTGGAGGTATGTCAACTGAAGATCCAAACTTATTTTTATTCGAGTTTGACATATTATGTAGAAGCTATAACTACTCAAACAATGCCTAGAAACTTAAGCTCTTCCCTGCCACAATGAAAGATTCATCCTTAAGATGGTTCATGAGCTTAGGAGAAAATACAATTCTCTCTTGGGATCAAATGAAAGATACATTCTTATGGAAATACCAAGACTATTGTAAGGATAATGCTAAAAATGACATTTTTAAAATGTAGCAAACAAAATATGAAAGCCTTGAAGACTACTTAGAAAGGTTCTTATACAACTACCAGAAATCAAAATTATTCACCACAGACCCAGTTGTAGTAAGAACTGTATTTTTTAAAGGCATTAGAGATGACTGCATAGAAGTTTTAAACTTGTTAAGTTCAGGAGATGTGCACCAAAATCCTTTTTTAGAGATCACAGATTACTGTAGAAGATACTCAAGAGGACTAGCTAAAATAGGCAAAGCACCAAGAGATTCTTTTAGCAGAAATACAAGACAAAGCTCAGGGACTGTCACCAGAATTGAGTTAGGAAACTTACTGGAGATCTTTAAAACAAACATCTTGAGCACAATCAACAACCAATTAGATACCCTAAAACTGAAAAAAAAAAAACAAAAAAAAAAAAAAA
>JASDQU010104649.1:34481-63686 GCA_032191745.1 Picea mariana | reverse complement strand
GAAAAATCACAAACTGACATTGTCTCAGGGTGAGTACACAGAGAAGGTGTTGGAGAGGTTTAGAATGCAGAATGCAAAACCAGTTAGTACACCTTTGTCCAGACATTTCAAATTAACTAAGTAAATGTGTCCCAAGACACAGGAGGAGATAGAATACATGTCCAGGGTCCCTTATTCATCAACAGTTGGCAGCTTGATGTATGCAATGGCTTGCACAAGACCAAATATTGCACATGCAGTGGGATTTGTGAGCAGGTATATGAACAATTCAGGTAAAGAACACTGGGAGGCAGTAAAGTGGATTCACAGGTATTTGAGAGGTACTACTACACATGCATTATGTTTTGGAGGTTCAGACACTTTTCTACAGGGATATGTTGATTCAGATATGGAAGGTGATAAAGACAGCAGGAGGAGCACCGCAGGGTATGTTTTTACTATAGGTGGAACAACAGTAAGTTGTATTTTGAAACTGCAAAAGGTTGTTTCACTTTCAACAACAGAGGCAGAGTATGTTGCTGCTACAGAGGCTAGTAAAGAGATGATTTGGTTACAAAGGTTTATGGAGGAATTGAGAAAGAAGCAGTAGAACAGTCGGTTGTATTGTGACAGTCAGAGTGCCATTCACCTTGCAAAGAACTCAGCCTTCCATTTGAAGACTAAGAATATATAGTTGAGGTACCACTTCATATGATCCACCTTGGAAGATGGACAATTGAAGCTGGAAAAGATACACACTAGCCAGAATCCTGCAGACATGTTAACAAAGGGAGTAATCAGGGAGAAACTGAGTTCCTGCTTAGTTTCAGTTGGTCTTCAAGATTGAAGATGAAAATGAGAAATTTGCCAGGCCCAAGAAGGTTCAGAGTCCAGCATATACAACAGCGGTGGAGTTGTTGAGATCAGTCTCCAAGTGGGAGATTGTTGGTTGTGGAGCCTAATTATCTTCTTGATTCAGAGGTCCTTGCTTTTAGCCATGTTTATACCCCATGAAGTATCTACACCCTAGAAGTATGTACACTCTTCCACATGGGGGAGTGCAGAGGGGGGGTACCCCCTCTGCGGGGTCTGGGGGAGCTATCCCCCCGGCTAGGGGGTCTAGGGGCAAGTGGCCCCCCAACGGAAGTTCGGGGGCGAAGCCCCCGAAGAAAAAATTGCCTTGTAAAAGTATTTTGTAATTTCATTGTAAATCTGGACCGTTCATTATAAGGTCGCAGATTTAACGATATAGATTATGTTAGGGTTTTTTTCCCTAGAAAGCAACCCTCTTTTATGAGGGAAATGTATTGCATTGCAGCTATGAATGGTGGTGAATATTGTATTCTGAGAGAGGAGACTATGAGAGAAAGAAGAGGAAGTTACAGCGGGTTTTGCTGTAGGTTGTATCCTTTCATTTGTTGGATAATAATAAAGGAAGGACTTGGAAATTTCTCTGGTGGACATAGCCCACACTAGGTGAACCACATAAATCTGTGTCTCTCTTGTATTGTGTGTCTTCTGTGTTTTGTTTCTGCATTTGTTTTATTTTATTGCTTCGCGGTCCTGTTTTTCTAACACCTACAACCCTACAGAACCAGATACAAAAGAAGACAAGCACAGAATAAAGAAGTTTCATGAAGTACAAGAAAATCTAGTACCAAGCTTCCAGAAAACTCCAGCTTAAAAATATGAACTCTGACAATCTGCAAGCTTCAAATACAAAGGCAATCGCATATGCTATGGGTATTGATTATACAATGGTAAAATAAAAGGTAACATGGTATTATTTATTTTCCTTTGCTTATAAAACTACAATAGGTATGAAAAGGTATACTAGATCTTATGACCTTAGTGTTAAAACCATGCACCTAACTTTCACTTCCCTCATACCCATATGCTTAACCTTAATCAATCCTCTCATCACATAAGCGCTTGAAAATAATTGAAGGCAAAATAACATCAAAATTTGAATATGGAGCATGTTTAGTAATGATGAGCCACAAATGTGCTTCATCCTTAAGTAATCGCGAACATATCTCGTGTCATGAGTCATGATTCAACATCAAATTCACTACTCAGAAGTCCAATCACCTATCTCAAACAACAATGATGCTTCGACACCCAACGTTCCCATCATTGCACTAACAGGCAGAAATGAAATGGCTTATCTGGGTGGCGAAGCCATCCAGATGAGCCTCATCTTGTCTTAATTTTCCTTTGCGACATCTTAATTAAACTCACCGTTCGAATTATCGACGCCATCACCATATTTTTGCAGTTACCAACCTTTCTCCAGTTTTGAGCCTACTCCTCTCTACGATATCTGGTACCAAACCCTTACCCTCATAGATGACCAAACCCTTGCGCCACATCTCGATTCTCACGCACAGTTCATAAAGATGGTTGTGAGTAGACACGAACCGGTCTTCTAGATTTATAGGGAGACCAAGCAGTTCTAGCTATGTAGAGATAAGTATGCTAGAGAGAGATGGATGCCATTTTTTGAGAAATTCACAGGCAGTCATGAGAAGGTATCTCAAGCATTTATTCAAGGTTACAATGGAGAGATTGTGCACATAGGCAATCTGCAGCTAACAGTCAATGAAGAAACCTTAAGGGAAGCCATGGGATTACCTAACAGAGGAGCCAAGCATTTCAAAGGAGTAGGAATCAACAAGGAAACGTGCCAATAATTTCTGAAGGAAGACCATCAACACCCTGATTGGAAAAAGGGGATTCCTAGGAACTACATCAAGGAAGAGTATCATCCAATTCTTGCTAGTCTTCAATGATTCCTCACTTGTGAGGGCAGGTATGTTGTAACCTTCATATATCATATTAGGCTTCAATTACACTTTGAAGGAGGTACTGAAATTGATTTCCCATATTTTTTATAGATGAGTCTGAACAAGATGGTAAGAGGTGTCAAATCCCTATCCAAAATTGAGAAGACCAATATTTATCATCAAGCTCTTATTAATATGTTAGTTATACACGAAATCAGGAAGCAAGGGATTAGCTAGAAAATCCTCATCACTCAACACCTTCCCAAATAAAACAAACCTGTAGAGGGAGCCCAACCTGCTCCAGATAAAGATAAGAAACCTCAATAGAAATAGGGCAAGAAAGATAAGGTAACTCCATCATCCTCAAAAACATTGAGCCAAAAAGATAAAGCCATTAAACAAGTAGGGCCCTCTTCCACGGTCGATAAGATTTTTAAAAGTCAAGAATTAAAAGGTAAATCCAAATTAGTGGAGGAGATCTCAACAGTATCACTTGAGGAGAAGGGTCATAAGACAAAAACTGTGAGGAAAAAGAAGAATAGCTTAGAAAATAAAGATGAACGGTCTATAGAAAAATTCCCTGTAACCATTCCACAAATAGAAAAGAAGAAAAGGAAGCTTGTGAGCACCTCTAATCCATTACCCCCTTGTAAAGGAACCACAAGGAGCATGGAAAAGAAAGGAAAAGCAGTTGTCAATCCTCATACACATGAAGACCCAATAGACCTTACCTCCCCTTCTGAAGACTTATCATTCCAGGATGACATCCCTAGCTTGACCGAGGAACAAGTTACTATTACTTTATGTGGGATGAGGGAGGAAGTGGAGGAAAGAGAACACACCTAGCCAAAAACAATGGGGTCAACAAGGACCTTAACAAAAGAACAGATGAAGAAAAATATTGGGGAGCTGCAAAAGAAAAACCAAGAACTCAAATAAGAAGTGAAGGAATACCAACTACTGGACAGGTATATCAAAAAGGAAAATGAGCAACTGAAGGAAACCAACCAGCAACTTCAAGATCACCATGAAGAGACTTCTAATAAGCTCAAGAAGGTACTAAGACTCTTACAATACGTTAGGGTCATAAAAGGGGAGCTGAAATCAAAAGCCTTAGCCATCAACATCATTGATCCACAGGAGTAAAAAGAATGGAGCCTCAAATTTTGAAAAATTTTGAGTTCGTTTCAGTTGCATGAGGACATGCAATGATCTTGGCATGGGGGAATGTTGAGCCTCTAAATCGACATCCCCACTACTCTATTATACTCCTCATTTGTACCTTTTTGGCCTACCTAAGTTTGGATAAATGACAAAGAACACTACCATTAGCCATTGATGAGGTCATAAGGTAAAGTATAATTGAATTCATTCATTTTGTGGTTTATTGAGCTAGGAGACTAAATGTTTCATGTACTAATGTTTTAAATTGCCACATGTAACCTTTGAAATCTAGATGAGTCCAACATTTCTGTGTCAGCTCAGCCATCTGGTACTTATGTGCCAAATTGTCACTGTCTGAATCCGGTACCAAGCACACCTTCCATTCAAATCCGGTACCGAACTATTCACTGTCACGATCTGGTACCAACGGTCATAGAATGTTCTAGTCTGGTACCAACCACTTGAATACTGTTTGGATCTGGTACCATTTACCGAATCTCACCTTTCACGATCCAGTACCAATACAGGAAGCATAATATACCAAGTTTAGCTCCAGACCATGACCAAGATAATTGTTGGATGTTTGTTGAATCATCAAAGCTATAGCAAGGCTATGTTAAGCCAGTTTGTTTTTGCTTCATCCTCATACACTTCATGTCATGAGGATGAAGCTTAAAATATGTAACCAAATATGTAAATTTGGCAATTGACTAATCTGTTAAAGATTTCACCTCCTTGTGTTTCACGACTAAGACTATTTAAGTAGTCATGGCAAGGATGGTTACAATCCATCTATAATGAATTGGCAGGCTGGTATGACCTCTACGCCTCTGCTACTTTTCTTTTGGTTCCAGTGTCTGTTTGTACTAACTATGGATTAACATGCTTAACTGGTTGCAGTCTACACTTATCAATAGTATGAGGGGCCACATAACTCAAATTAGAACTAGGGTCAATTAAAATAGAAACTAGAGGGTTGGCGATCATACCTTCCATCTCCACCACTTAAGATTAGTGGTCGGCCTATTTATTATCCACGACTGCATAAATCCGTGGAATGGTCCTAGCCACATCATTGACTATGGTAGCTTCTTGGATGTTGTAGAATCTCCTGCTGTTATGTTGTCTATGTGGACGGTCCCTCAGTAGATGTTCTTCTCTGCAACCCCAACATTTCAAAGGTTCCTTCTTTGGGTTATCAGTCTTTCCTAGGGTTGTTCCAAAAGGTTTATTTCCACTATGGGAGGGGAAATTTTTCTGATATACACTTCTAGTAGGAAGGCTTATCCTAGAGTCCTTCCTATGGTTCTTAAATCTTGAGGATTTGACCCCCTTCTTATTGAATCCCGAACCGTTCTTCTTCTTCCAATCCTCGCAGGGTTAAATCTGACTCCCGAGTTGTTCATAACAATACCTTGCCTTATGGATAGTTTCTTCTAAGGTCTTTGGCTCGTCAAACACAATCCTGTTCTAGTAGGTCTAAGGTAACCCACTAATAAATCATTGCACTTTTACCTTTTCATCCTTTATGTAGGGTACATACCTCGACAGCTCAAGGAATTTATTGACATATTCCTCTATGATGAGTTGTCCTAGCTTGAGTTCATAGAACTCCTTAGTCTTCCCATCAAATTATTTCTTTGACAGATACTTCTTCTTGAAGTGTTTCTCAAAATGTTTCCAAGATAAGTCCTCTTCATGGATTCCTTTCACATTCTCAAGGTCTTCCCACCAAATGGAAGCTTTTCCATTCAGGTTGAAGATAGCTATTTGAGCCTTCATTTTTCAGAGTAGTCATGGACTCTGAAGTACTTATTTAAATCAAGCAGCCAAGCTTCTGCCTCTTCCCCCTTTTCAATCTCTCCATTGAAAGAGGGTAGTTTGGCTTTCTTGAACTCTTCAGGGTCATGAATTTGGGAATGCTTTAGCTTCTTTCCTTTCCTTTGAGAATGTGAGCTAGTTTTTCTACTAGAATATTCATCGGAGTTGTCAATTTCCTTTCCATAGGAGTGTCCCCTGCTTCCATTTTGGGCCTTCTTCGAGGTACTCCTCCTAGTGTGGCCACTTATGGGACCATGTTTTTGTATCTTAGGTGGACATCGACTTCTCTTTGTATGTCATCGGTCCACATGACTGGTTGCAAGTCCATGCTGCAGTTGCCTCTATACATCGGATAAGCTATGCAACAAGATGACATTAATTTCCATTTGTTTTTATTTCTCCTTTATCAATCTTTCTTTGTCATCCTTGAAAATATGTAATTCGGCCATGAGGCTCCTTACAGTTTCAGCCAGATATGGAGGGGTCTCCACCGCCCTCCTCTCGTCGTATTCTTCATCTCTATTGTGGGAGACATCCCCCACTTCATGGCGCATCACCATCCTTTATCCTTGTAGTTTCTCATGATCCACTGACTGCTTGAGTGCTGACAAAACAATTGTTGTTAGCTAACAATCTATTAGTTCATGAAAAAAACATAGTTCATATTTTATAAATACACACACACAGTAGAAAGATTTCATTCTTTTATTCAGTAAGAGTTTAACCAAACTCTTTAGGATAGAGGTAAGGTAGGGAATCACCCTTAAATTTATTTAAATATGGTTTTTATGCAACTCGTCCATGAACCCAAGCAGGCCAAGTGTTGTAACCATGCTATGATACCAATTTGTAACACACCCGACCCCTGAGTGGATTTTCTAGGGATGGGGCCTGAAAATTTTATTCTCTTTAAGTGATAAAACCCTTCATTTGGGGTCTCCACCACACTCTACTCATCCATATTTTTCCAACCATGATCTCCATACTCAAAACCGAGCCCAGAACCGACGAATATATTTCTGCAAATTTCTTCAGGCATTCATTGGTTGAGGGATATTTGGCACCCGCATGGATCCACCTCACACATACTATTTCCAATTTCCTTCCTCCATGGTGGAAGACCATCCACCATCCGATCCCATGGTTGGGATTACTTTATTTCTCCTACCTCAACTATGGAGGAATTTGGCATTTCAATGCTTCACGCCTCTTTACTATCTACACACGAGACCACCCAGAGTTACGAACTTCCAAAGTCCCGTAATCCCACCACGTTTCTCTAGCCTTCATATCGTTTGGTATTTCTACTATACTAAATCCTAGATCCTCTAGATTTCCAAAGTCCTGGAGTCCCGGTCATTTCACCAGCCACATTGGCTAGGCAGACACGTAGAAGGGTTAGGGTGACATGTGTTACATTCCAATGGGCCTATAGGGTACGTGATACACACGAATCCAGGTGACATGTGGCACTTCAATATGGGGCCCATGTAACCCTAGGTGACATCACTAAAACATGTCACCCTGGACTGACAAACTTCTAACATCCCTCAGATATCACGGTCGAGACCCAGCTACATAGGTTTATAGGTCTACGGCTCTGGTTACCTCAGGGATTTGACGTTCAGGAGTATTGTGATGCAAACTTCTCTTATCTCCGGAAGTGCTCAATATATGCACTCAAGGGGATATCACCACACATCCCTGGTATATCAACGATTGGAAAAGGACCCAAAGGATCCCTCAATCTATAGTTATGGGTCCTTCGCGGCTCTGCCTTTGGGGTTTTGGATCCTGGTTTAGTTGGTAATATAGGTTCATCTAATTACCTAGGGAACTGCCTAACACTAGTCAATCTTACAAGAAATCGAGCCTCTCGGTTACCTTCGGGTAGTATAAGGCTGGTAATGTTGGTCATACTCCAAAGTGCCAGACTTCCAGAGTTCCAAAGCTAGGAGAACATAGCCTCCTTAGACTTAGTCTAAGGTTCCTAGGTATTGGTCATATGGGTCCTCTCGAATGAAGCTCATTTTCTCATCTTCCAAGCTAAGTGACCTCCTCTTTTCAAGGCTTGAACTTCTCTATCCTTCATGAGCTTTATCATGGAATGGTTAAGGACTTGGGCCTGAAATCTCGGTCGCATGAAAAGGAGTCTGAAAGAGGTATCCTCTTCATATGGACAGGTTTAGTTCGACACGATATTTCCTATCTCAGTCATCTTACAAGATTGTGTCCCAGGAAGCATCGGGAACTAAGTTGGGCATAAAAACTATCAGTCAGAAGTGTAATTTCACAAAGATATGAAGGCATACACATATCATAACCATTCCACACAGAAACCATTTATAAATACACATAGGTATAAATCCAAGCATTCATCCATTATTCCAGTTCAATACATAAAACAAGGAAAATACTTATCAGAACCAAATAACGTGAAGTGAATGCTGAAATGGGTGCTTGTTTTCACCCAACCATAGGCTCACTCACTCCTAATGGATTTACGACTAGCCACACCCAAGCTATACCATGATGCTCTGCGATAAAATCCTTTCTTCTGGATAAACGACAGTAGGGATGGAGGTTACTCTCCTCCTCCCGAGGGATCTTCGCGATGGTTTACACGATACAAATAAAGGAGGACAAACCTTGTTTATCATCTTGTATCATAACCCTTCTATCCATTTCCCTGCAACCAGAACGCTCATTCCTCTGTTCTTCCTTGAACCCGAGAGCTTAGCCTCTCGTCTCGGCACTCTTTGAGGGTCTTCCTCTACCCACCACATCTTCTTTTCTTTCTTTCCTCAGAAATATTGTGTGTGGCTCAAATTCCTAGTCCATGGTAAGGTCTGAAAGCCTTATAGATGGGCTCTCTTCCCCATCCCCTCATTAATTCTTAAGGAGGTCTTCCCACCTACCAGGTTGAATTTAATTCATTTATGGGTCAGAGGATTGTTCTAGTCCTGAGCAATTAAATCCAGTAAGGTACTGGTTTGGTGGAGCTTAACACAACCATTCTTGGTCCCCTTCACCATCTCTTTCATAGAATTTGTGGTCTTTCTTAGTACACCCCCCTTCCAACAGTCATGCGACACTTATCCATTTTCTAGTAAATAAAAAAAATTGCATTCATTGACCTTTTATACATAGGTCCATCAATTCAAACATTCACACATATTGAGTTTTCCATAGTCTCTTGGCTAATATAGTTATATTTACAAACTGGGGGAAACAGGGTGTTACATCCACCCAATCCTTGGGATTCCCTTGGATTTTGTCATACACGACCTCCAGTAAACAATCCAAATTTTGAAGGGGTAATCCAAGGGATATACGTCTGTCAGGTTTTTCAGTTGACCCTTGCCTCTTCAAGAGATCAGGTTTGTTAGGAGTTATAACTACTTCAATGATTCAAAAATCCTTAGATACCAATCTTAATCTTTGAAAACCCATATTAACATATAACCTGATTAAGAATAATTCTTGATCGTATTGAGGTGATTTGCAGAAAAATGATGATGTTCTTATTATCCAAAATCTCATAAAATAATGATTAATTTGAAGAATAATGTGATAACACAACAAAAAATAAAAGAACTCAAATATGCAATATTGATGACAGAGTTCACTACATCTTTGAGTTCCCTTTAAATAGTGAGACTACTTCTCATAATATCAAATGTCAAATTACAATAAAAAAATGGAATTACAAAGCCAAATTTGAAGTCACTCTTCAATTCCACTGCCCAAACTCAAAAATAGAGGTTACCATTGAATTTCTTGCAAAATTCTGAGAAAAATGAGTATAAACTAGACCATATTCTGAACTGGCTCAATTTTACTCTCTTTACACACCAAAAGATGCACTATGGCGCTCATTAATGGAAATATCGACTAAGAATTTCATATACAAAATCTTAGCACAAAAATAACATCACGATCGTGATCCTCTCAAGAAAAGGAGAAAAATGAGTATAAAAATGCTTATGTTTGGACACTCCATGGCACACAAATCTAGACAACACCAAAATTTGGCTCCTTTGGGCATGAAAATCTATGCACTCCATACTGTAACCTTGTCTTGAGATCCATGTTTGTATCGAGATTCATGTCTAACCTTCAGAAGTGTTTCGGTCCTTGGGATGTGTGCCCATTAAATAAGGTGTGGGCCAACCTCCAGTCTGAACCTTACACTAACGTAAGCATAATTATTTAATGTATTTTTGTGGTTGGTTGTAACAAGAACCAACTGTGACATAATGGTTAGTGGATTATGGTTAAGTCATTGGCACTTGGAGAGAGGTATGTGGTTCAAGCCCCACAAATCCCTATATATATGGTATATATTGTTAAATAGTTAGAGATTTGATCCACCCTATGGGGGAAATTTTTTTTTATCCCTAGGCCCACTTGGCCTTATCCAAGGTGCCACATGGTGCCATTTGATTGGCCCACATGGCATCCTATCATTGGATGTTCTTGTATGACCCTTATCATGTCAATGATGACTTGTCTTCCACATAGACTGTACAGTAGGCCATGTGTCATCCTTCTAGTGGTTCCACGTGGATCGTACAACCTGCCACATCACTTCTGAGTCATTTCCATGTTAACATGCGGATGTTGACTATACCTTCCACTTGTAATCTACCACATCATCCATACAAATGACACATGACACTTTTTTATTGGTCCACATGTATTCCTGAAAATACAAAAAACAAGTGACATGTGGCAGCCTCTTGTGTTTCCATGTCATCTTGATGACATCATCTTGTCACTTGTATGGAAAAGAAACATTTCTCCCTTGCAGTGGTGACATATGTCACCTTTGAATTTGACTTTTTACCTAGTTTGACAAAAACTTTGACCAGCTATAACTTCTTCATACGAACTCCATTTGAGGTTATTTTTGTGTTGTTGGAAACCTATCGTCGAGCTCTACAAAATAATTTCCTTTTAGATAACATTTTAGATGAGAAAATTTTAAGCATTTTTGGATCCTCTTGGACCTTTATGATCATTCTAGCTCTTCTTGGACCTCTATGAGCGTTCTGGATCCTCCTGGATCACACCTTCCCACTGAAGAAATTTTGGTCCTCCAAAAGTATGAATATTTCAAAAAATTAGTGATTATAACTCTTACTCAGTGTTCCACCTTACGGAAATGCTCTTATTCAATAACTTAGTGATGATAAAGCTTCTTCACTCTTCCACCTTGCTGAATATTCTGGGACTAAATTTTCATCTTGGATCTTGGATACTAGATCCATGTACCTATGTCTACTTTGTGAAATATGAATCTTCTCTAGATCTTTGAAAATTGGTGCTAGTTAAATATAGCTATGGTTCTGGCTCATAGATTCCTTCATAACAAAATTATGCTCACTGAATGTTTGCAATATCTGAATCTGAATCTTGTACTCAATATCCACTCACATCTCCTTGTTTGCTAAAAATATTCTATCTCGGCCATCAATCATGAAACCAAATTGAATCCTGATCTATGCTCTTCCCATTTGGACTCACTATTTTTGTAATGTTGATGTATATGTAGGAGTATCTGAATGAATTCCCTATTCATTTTCTCTCTCTTTCCTTGAAAGCAACTTTAAACATATTCTATGTATACATTTGTACTGTTTAACTTGCTTCTGCTCAAGGTATACATCTACACAGATGAGACATAATATATTGGAGATTATTATAGCATACATATTTACAAGTATATACCTCTTATATTTACAAAGAAGACTATTTCTCTACCAGCTCTAGGAATATTTACATAACTTTGATGCTCTTCCCACTCTCGATCTACATGCTCCAATTTCCTACATCCTTCTGTTCATTCACCTTCAGTACTTTAGAATAAGAATGTTAACTTAAACAATTTGATCCATAAATAGTCCTTAGTTGATAATATGATAATTACAATTATCTTCACTACTTTTGAAAATCTTATAAGTCTCTATAAGGTCCATCTCACTCAATAACAAAGTAAATATATAGAAACCTTATGATACTCCTCTCACTCTTGAAAATTGATAAGGTGGTTATATAGAAATCTTAAAAAACTCCTCTCACTCTTAACATTCTCTACTTAGTTTCTTACAATCCTTTTAATACAACAAGAGAAACATATTTAGAAGGTATCTATATATGCATATTAACTTGCAATTTTTTTCAAATATACATATTTACAATGAAATCTTTTCTATTAGATGGTTTGCTTCATGGACTCATTCTTCCAATCGTACTAGAAAGAGTATCACAACTTCCTATCTCTAACAATGTCTTCGATGTTGATGTTGAATCTGACATTGAATTTGACATAGAATCTAATGTTGAATCCAAGAAACCATTAGACAAAATTATAGGTCTTCCAAGTAACCTATATAACCTCTCTTTGTGAACACCAAGAACTACCATTGTGTCTAGAGTAACTTCTCTTGAATACATAAGTACCTAGACATCCTGGAATGCAACTGCATATCCTTCATCTTTAAAATTTGCAACTAAGAGTAGGTTGACTTTTAAATATGGAACATATAACATATGTTCTATTCCCAGAAATCCTCCTGACTCGAGCTGGAATCTTACATATCCATACCCTCTTATTGTTTGCCTGGTATTAGTTCCATATCCCACATAACAATCTGTGTCGAGCTTTGAGAAAGTCAGGAATATTGATCTCATCCCTGTCAAGTGGTGAAGTGAACCACTATCCATGAACCATACCTCAATGTCTTCATATGTCACACTGTTAAGACCAACCATTAAGAATTATTCTTTCTCAAATATTTTAGCAACACTATTAACTTCACTTGGGGCTACTACCTGTCTTCTTGCAAGTTCCCTTACATATTTTTGTTTCTTCTACAGACATAAGTGTGGATAAAGTGCCCAACACTTCTCAATCCGATGTCCACTCTTACCACAATAAACGCTGAGTGTCTTGTTCCCATATTGGAACCACAATCCCTTCTTGGCATTCCCCCTTTTCCTTTGTTTTGAGAAATGATCTTTACCTTTAGCCTTATTCTTAGATGGATTTTCTTGCACGGACTGTCTTCTTCGACATTTCACCATATTATGGTTACTAGTTCCACATGAAGCCCAAGGATACGTAGACCATATACCAATATTACCAGTGGTAAATGTCTTCACTCCCTCTTTAAAATACACATCTCTTTCTAGAAATGTCTTACATATGTTACCTTTCCCTGGGCTGGAAGGTAAGACTAACTTCTTATGAAGGACCTCTTCATTGGAAGTTCTCCTTGCTTCAGTCGTCCTTGATCATTATCCATCTTGACATGGAAATAAGAATACGAGGAATCATATTTCTCGATCATACCTTTTGAAGGAGACAGTTTCTCTTGCATCAAAGACTTTACATTCTCTACTTTGCAATCTTCATAGAATGGTGGTGTCAATATCTGATCCTTAGTCTACAAATTTCTTTCTAACTCATGAAAAATACCTCTATAGAATTCCTCATGACATATCAATCGATCTTGAAGCTTCTTCTTTTCCTCCTTGAGATATTGTAGTTGCATCTTTAATTCATGATTCTCTTTCTGAATCTATCATTTAACGTCCTTTTGGAGTCTTAACTTCATGAGGGTTTACTCATGTTGTATTCTCAACAAAAGATCTATACTAAGATCCTTCAAACACTTTCACCAACTTGAGTATTAAACCTCCTCGCATCAACTTGCAAATATACGTCAAAACTAGGTCCGATACCACTTGATCTGAAAATCCTTAGATACCAATCTTAATATTTAAAAACCCATATTAGAATCTAACCTAATTCAAAATAATTCTTGATCGTATTGAGGTGATTTGTAGAAAAATGATGACGTGCTTATTATCCAAAATCTCATAAAATAATGATTAATTTGAAGAATAATGAGATAACACAACATAAAATAAAATAAATAATATATACAATATTGATGATCAGGATTTATTTTCAGAATGAAATGAAACAGAGAATTTACAATTAAATACTCACGAAAATTGCCAAAAACAGAGAAATACAACAATAATTGATTTCTATTAATGAAAGAATTGTAAAGAGACTGTAAAAATACAGAGTGCAAGACTCGCTAGAATGGTGGCCGCTTTATCTCTGAGAAGAGATGTGGTGACTATGCTCATTCACAAGAAGATGATTACAATGAGGCTTTGAAGGCCCTTTTATGATAAACAGGAATGCCAAAACCCTAGACATCCAAAAATCTAACCCTAGGAGATGAAACACCAAAAGTCATGTGGGCCCTGTTTGGGTAAGTTAGTACATTAATTTCTCGGGGTCGTAACTTTTTCTCTATCATAATACCTACCCAAATAACCTTTCACAAAATAGATATTCAATGATATTCAATAGGTGTTAATGGGAGAGTCTTTCTCTCTTATTTATACTTCCATGTAGTTTCCTCAAGGGGTTACCTTCTAACCAACTTAACCCAATTTCCTTATTTTAGGGCTAACCCACTTCTAACGACTTGTCCACTTATAACTCACTTTGGTACAAATAGTGAATTCTCCACTTCCTACAAATAGTAATCCACTTCTAGTTGCAACTAAATTATTATTTAATTAATTTCTTTTGCAACCACTTTGACTTATCCATAAATAGTAAACTCACCACTTCTTGTTTCAACCACTTTATTATTTAAAAAATTTCTCTTTGCAACCACTTTGACTATTTTATTATTTAAATAATTCATCTTTACTCACAACTTATTGTTTCAACTAAATTTTCTATAATTAGTCAAAGCATAACTTCTTTTCCCTTAACTAACTTGTTGTTGCAACCACTTTATTATTTAATTAATTTCTTGATGCAACAACTGTACCCATGATTAACTCCTAGTTATCATCAATTTGACTAGTACACTTCTTCTAGGAGCTTATAGAATAATTTACTTCTTTGACCTTCTAGGGGCTTCTATATAACTCATGAGGGTTCTCCAACTTCATATGACCATAACTCTCTAACCGTGAAGAGTTGTGTGACGTTCCACATATCACTAGAAATGGCATGACTTATACTCTCCATATAGAATAATATTACCTATAAATATATTAAACTTCATACCACTATAAATCAATCAAACAAAATTCCCTTAATCATATTGTTGGGGCTACCAAAATTTTCTACCAAACTTGCTTCAAGGGTTGACATCAATGAGAACCAACCCAATAAATCAACAATATCCCCCTTTGGCATTGATGGAAACACTTTGATGCAATACTTAATTCATATCACTCATGCTCCCCCTGTGACCATCATTCCCTCTAGAACCATGCCTATGTGCTCTCTCTCCAAGAATCTAGCTCTCTCTCCTGCATCTAATAAATCTCTCCCCCTTTGACATCAATGGCAAAGGTAACTTCTCATCCATAGTTTCTCCCCCTAATTGAACTATCCTTGCGGTTTCTCCCTTTGACTGAACTCTTCTTGAACATGTTCCCCCATCCTGAATTGTCCTCTGTATGGTGCTTCCTCATGTAAATCTAAGACATATAAGATAAGAATTCAAAAGCATTCATTTGGAAGTAGAAATTACTCCTAGTCTCTGGCAAAGATACTCAAAGGATTCCCTTGGAAGAAATTTCATGAAGATATCTGCAACCTTTTCCTTTGTCCCCACATATTCAACTATGATGTTCTTCTCTACAACCTGTTCCTATAGAAAGTGATACTTGATTGGAATGTGCTTCTTATTGGAGTGCATCACTAGATTCTTTGAGATACTAATAGTGCTTGTATTATCACAATATATAGGAATAGGATCATCATACTAAACCTGTATATCTATCAAAGTTTGTTTCATCCATAGAACCTTTGTACAACATGTTGTTTCTGCAATATACTCTGCTTCAGCTGTAGACAATAATATTGATGATTGTTTCTTTCTTAGCCAAGATACCAAACACTCACCCAAGTAGAATGTCTCTCCACTGGTGCTTCGTTGGTCATCAATACAACCTGCCCAATCTGCATCTGTGTAGGAAATAAGTGATAGATCATTTCCTTTTGGATATTAATCCAAACTCTTTTGTTCCCTTGAGATATCTGAAAATCCTCTTCACTGCTAAGATATGTGATTCTTTTGGTGCTTCTTGAAATCATGCTACATGTCCAACTTCCTTCATTACATCTAGTCTGGATGATGTCACATATAGTAAGCTTCCAATCATTGACCTGTATTTCCTATGGTCTATAGACTTTGAATCGTCATCTTTACTCAACTTGCAACTGGTTTGCATAGGAGTGTTAACTGGTTTGCAATCTTCCATTCCAAACCTCTTTAGCATTTCTCTGATATACTTGTTTTGAGAAATAAAAATGCCTTGGTTGATTTGACATATCTAAAGACCTAGAAATAAGGATAGTTCTCCAATTAATGACATTTTAAATTCATTATGCATATCCTTTGCAAATTTTTGTCTTAACCTATCATCATCACTTCCAAAAATAATATCATCAACATAAACTTCAATTAATAAAATACTATCTTGAGTTACCTTGATGTAGAGGTTTTTGTCTGCACTTTCTTTTCTGAACCCTTCCAGATGTAAATATTTATCCAGTCTAGAGTACCATGCTCTGGGAGCCTATTTTAGACCATACAAGGCCTTCTTCAACCTGCACACATAATATTCGTTCTCTGACAGCTGAAATCCTTATGGTTGTTCAATGTAAAATTCTTCTTCAAGTTCCCCATTCAGAAAGGTTGATTTCACGTCCATCTGATACACTTTAATATTATTGGAGCATTCATAAGATAATATTAATAAGATTTCTTCCATTTTGGAAACTAGGGAAAACATCTCTTCAAAGTCAATCCCTTCAACCTGAGTGTATCCTTTACATACCAATCTAGCTTTGTTCCTTGTAAAATTTCCATCTTCATTCAATTTATTTATGAAAACCCACTTTGTGCCAATCACATTCTTATACCTTGGTCTTAGAACCAAATCCCAAGTGTCATTCTTCTCTATTTGATCCAATTCTTCATTTACGGCCTTTTTCCAAAATTCATCCTTGCTGGCCTCTTCAAAACTATTTGGTTCAATTATAGATAAGAGTGATAAGTGAAATTGTTATGGTGAATGAATTCTTCTTCTAGTCTCAACTCTTGTATCCTTGTTTCCAATAATCTGATCTGAAGGATGATTCTTCTGTACTCGTTTGCTAGGTGTCTTTGTAGGATCTTGTTGAACTTGCTCTTCTACTTCTGTCTGATCTTCTTCATCTTCCCCTTCTACTTCTTCTTCTTCATTTGATTCTTCTTCGTAAACCTGTTCCACTGATTCCTTTTCTTCTTCCTTTAATTTTTTTCCACCTGTTTCATCAACTGTTACATTGATTCTTTCCACAACTTTGTTGAGACTTAGATTGTAACAATTATATTCTTTCCTTGTACTTGAGTATCCGACAAGTACACCTTTGTCCACACAAGAGTCAAACTTTCCCATTCTCCCATCTTCTCTTTTGATGTAGCATTTTCTTCCGAACACTCTAAAGTGATTCAAATTTGTTGGTCTTCCTTTCCATAGCTTGTAGGGAGTTTTTTCACTGTTGTTTCTGAGCATTACTCTGTTTTGAATGTGAACTTTTGTGTGCATTGCATGTGTCCAAAAAACATTTTTCAATTTAGAATCCATTAACATTGTTCAAGCCATTTATTGTACTATCATGTTCTTTCTTTCAACAACTCCATTTTCTTGAGGTGTCCTAGCAACGAAGAATTTCCTTTTTATTCCATGCTTACTCCAGAAATCCATAAATTCCCTTGAAGTAAAATCTCCTCCATTATCCGATCTCAAACATTTGATTTTTGAATCCATTTCATTTCAACCATTTCCTTGTAAACCTTGAAATTTTCAAATGCTTCTAACTTATTCCTGAGAAAGCAAATTATAGTCATTCTTGTATAATCATCAACTAATAACATAAAGTATTTCTCACCTTTTAAACCCTTTGTTCTAGTTGGTCCAACTAGATTAGTATGCACAATTTTCAGTGGTCTTGTCGTTGAGTATTCCTTTGATTTGAACCTGGTCTTTGTTTTCTTTCCTCGTTGACAATGCTTGCATAATGCATTGGTTGGTTTCACGATCTAGGGCATTTCTATAAATTATTCCTTTTTGATGAATTTGACGAGGTTATCAAAGTTTATGTGACCCATTCTTCTATTCCATATCCAACCTTCATCTTCCTTTCCTAGACAACACTTTTCATTTCCAATTTCACTTAATACATATATGTTGCTTGAAGTTCTTGCATCTGTTGCAATCAATTTTCCTGAACCTGTTTTTCTTATCTCGCACTTATGTGAATCAAATGTAAGTTTATGACCTTGGTCACACATTTAACTTACACTTAGAATATTATGTTTCATATCTTCCACTAGTAGAACATTTTCTATCTTGGTATTCTTATTTCCAATTCTGACTGTGCCTTTTCCAATGATTCTAGATGAGTCATCACTTCCAAAAGAGGTTCATCCATCTATTTCCTTTCTTAATGTAAGAAACATGTCTTCATCACCTGTCATGTGTTTTGAACAACCATTGTCAACATACCAACCACATTTCTTATGCTTATCTTGTAGAGTGAGTGCATTCTTCATTGTTATATTGATTCTGCTTTATTATCCATGTTCTCTTATGAGGTTCATGTCTGTGACTGTTTTTATTCTATTGTGATTCTATAGGAGGAATTGTCATTCTACAATATTTGGCCATGTGTCCAAAGTTGTTGCACTTGTAACATTCCACTTCAGTGCTCAATGATTCAAAACTTTTGTAGCTTCTTCTCTATGTTTCGCTAGGCCTTCTTGGATAACCATTTTGTGTATGACTTTCAAATTTGTTTATGTTTATGCTATTAGCTCTGCAATTTACAACTTTATGTCCAAAAATATTGCATGCATAACATAAAATAAAAAAGATAGTTTGATACCTGAGAGTTGAATATCTTATTAAAGGAGTTACTCTTATGAATCCTTCTTCTTCGTGAGGTCTGTTTGTTTTTTACTTTTGTTGATTCTGAAATGCGAATCTTCTTAGTGGAGGAGTGTCCCTGTGATCTTCCTTGTAGAACTTCCTATCCCATCTGATTGTTTCTGCATAGATTTTTGGATATGTTTCTTGATCTGTTGTTTTGGAGATTGATCCATTTTCTGTTTGATTGTATCCAAGTCTGGACTTGTCATTATTAGGCCTTTGAATGTTGATAATGTCATCCAAAACTTTTGAGCTGTTCTACATATTTTTCTTTTGAAGATCATTTATCAATGTGACAATCTCTGCATCCAAATTTCCAATGATCCTGTCTCTTTCTTCTAGTTGTTCTTTGAGTGCTTCTTCAATTCTTTTATCTTCTTCTATTTGAAACTTTAATTCATTGATCATCTGCTCTAGTTCTTGAGTGTCTTCTTTCTTGTCTAGTTCTTCTTGGAGCTTCTTGTTTTTATTCTTTTCTCTTTTTATAAATTCTATAGCACTCAACAATTCTTTTCAGTAGTCAACTTCTTCCTCTTCATATTCTTCTTTGGTGTCTTCCTTATTAGAATCTTCTATTTCCATGAATAGAACTCTTTCTGTCTCACTTTCACTGACTTCATCTTCATCTGATGAGGAGTTGTCTTCTTTGGTGCATAAACTTTTCTTGAAGACTTTCTTTTTGGTTCTTTGGTCTTTATATGTTTGTTTTCTATTTGAATCATCTTCATCATTTGTTTTATTTTTCTTATGAGGAAATTTGTTATCAAAATGACCAATACCATCACAATTAAAACAAATCAATGGAATCTTACCTTTATATCTATCGTTGGTTCCCCTTTTCAATCTTTTGACAACGTTGGCCACTTCTTCATCGTCTTCTGAGATGTCACTGTTGCTGCTATATTATTTTTCTTTTTTCTTTCCCTTTTGCTTTGACCTTTTGGATTCTTTGAATGCTGCTTCTTTTATACCTGGATTTTCTTGTCCATTTCTCATTTCATAGGCTATGAAGATTCCATGTAGTTCATCCATGCTTATTGATTCTAGATCTGCTCTTTCTTCTAGTGTTGATATCTTATGATCAAATCTCATAGGAAGATATATTAGAACCTTTTGAACAATTACAAATTCTTCAATTTCTTCTCCTAATCCTATGATTGCATTCACTATTTCATCAAATTGTAAGAAGTAACATGCAATATTCTCATCTTCCTTCATCTTTATTTGTTCAAGTTGACCTCTGTAAGTTTGAAGCTTTGCTGCTTTGACTTTTGAATCTCCTTCATAAATATTTTGAAGTTTGTCCCAAATCTCTTTAACGGATTTACAATGTATAACTTTGGTATATAGAGAATCACAAAGACCATTCAGAAGTGCATTTGTGGCTTTGGAATTATTTAGACTAAGTTTCTTTCCATTGTCATGTGTTGGCAGAACTGTTGGTTCTTTGTATCCATCTAAAATTGATTGCCAAACTTCAAATCTCTGTGTTTGTACATATGTTTTCATCCTTTTGCTCTAGAATGCATACTTATATCCATCAAACTGTGGTATTCCATTTTTATGCATACTATTTCTCTCCATGATATACCTATCAGTGGTTAAACTGATTTATGAAGGAACATGCTCTAATACCAATTGTTGGATTACTAAGAGGGGGGTGAATCAGTAATAAAGATTTTTAATCTATTTAAACGCAATATGAAAGTCTTATTTATATTTATGATCAATATAGCATTATCATCCAATAATTGCAGAGTAAATAAACCATGCACAAATGAACAATCATACACATACATAGTACACTGATATTTTTTATGTGGAAACCCAATGCAGGAGAAAACCACAAAATGTTTTTTCTTATTTGTCTTCAAGAATTACATTCATTGGAAGCACCAACTTCCTTTGTTTACCAGCTACAACTAGAAGGAGGATCCAACCCCCTATTTTCATAATACAACCTGAGGGAAGCTCCAACTCCCCAATTCTCTAGCTAAAACTAGAAGGAGGCTACAACCCCCTATGTTCTTCGGCTACAACCGGAAGGTTTCTACAACCACCTATTGTTTCCCCATCCAACTGCCCTGAAATATAAGTGCCAAATGTAGAAACTGAATATGTCACTGTCCCAACATGTTCTGTCAAATTTGTCATTGTATACTCATCACCCAATCTGATCTGATCACATATACCTCAAACATTATACCACAAGTTTGTACCTCAAACCATGTGCTAGAACCTCACTTCTATACAACCTATATTTGTACCAATAACTTCAACAACATACCTCAACCAAAATCCCTCAAACATGAACCAATACTAAACTTCAGTAGATCTTCCTTAGATCAACTCTACAACAAGCCCTAAACTTCCAAGAGGGAATCCAACAGATTTACAAGGAAAACCCTCAACCAGATTCATAAATTCAACACTACACATATGAAAACCATACCTTTTTCTTCTTGTAGCATTCTATTGCTGCGATTTTGTTGTCATGATTCTATTGTCATGAATCTACTGCCACAATTTTTCTGTCGTAGTTTTTTTGCCGCGATTTTTTTGTCGCACTTTTTCTATCGTGGTTTTTCTGCCGTGATTTTTCTACCGCACTTTTCCTTCCGTGATTTTTCTGCCTCACTTTTTCTGCCACAGTTTTCCTGCTACGATTTTTCTGCCGCAGTTTTCCTGCCATGATTTTTCTGCCACACTTTTTCTACCGCACTTTTCCAACTGCACTTTTCTCTATCAATAATACCTTCCCAAATAACCTTTCACAAAATAGATATTCATTGATATTCAATAGGTGCTAATGGGAGAGTCTTTATCTCTTATTTATACTTCCATGTAGCTTCCTCAAGGGGTTAACTTCTAACCAACTTAACTCACTTTCCTTATTTTAGGTCTAACCCACTTCTAACCACTTGTCCACTTCTAACTCACTTTACTACAAATAGTAAATTCTCCACTTTTAGTTGCAACTAAATTATTATTTAATTAATTTCTTTTGCAACCACTTTGACTTGTCCATAAATAGTAAAATCACCACTTCTTGTTGCAACCACTTTGACTTATCCATAAATAGTAAAATCACCACTTCTTGTTGCAACCACTTTATTATTTAAATAATTTCTCTTTGCAACCACTTTAACTACTTTATTATTTAAATAATTTATCTTTATTCACAACTTCTTGTTGCAACTAACTTTTCTATAATTAGTCAAATCATAACTTCTTTGCCCTTAACTAACTACTTGTTTCAACCACTTTATTATTTAATTTATTTCTTGATGCAACAACTATACTCATGATTAACTCCTAGTTACCATCAATTTGACTAGTACACTTTTTCTAGGATATTCTAGAATAATTGACTTCTTTGACCTTCTAGGGGCTTCTAGATAACTCATGAGGGTTATCCAACTTCATATGACCATAACTCTCTAAATATGAGGAGTTATGTGATGTTCCACATATCAATGGAAATGGCATAACATATACTATCCATCTAGAATAGTCTTCCCTATAAATATATTAAACTTCATACCACTATACATCAATCAAAATGAATTCCCTTAACAATATTGTTGGGGCTACCGAAATTTTCTACCAGACTTGCTTCAAGGGTTGACATCAATGAAAACCAACCCAATTAATCAACACTTATCTCCATATAGGTTTACTCAAGTTTCAAGGGTAGGAACTCGTTGGATGTGGAATTTAATTTTGCATTGAACAATTTCCTACACTTGAAAATTGAGTAAACATATAAGGACATAATTTGAAAATATGATTCTAAAAAGTAGCTTTCTTCATTTCCCTCCAAAAATATTTACCCTTATACTTGACATCATCATCTTGAATCCTATTGGTTCTTTTAAATTTGATTTTGATAGTAAAAAAAATTTAGGCCCTTTTTTAACCTCAAAGTTCCCCTAATGCACCTTTTTTGAGTCATCCAAAAGGAATCCTTAAGTATTCAAATGTGCCCCAAGGTGTGGTAAATGAATTCTTATGTCTATCATCTTTGTTTACCCACACTTGATTATAACCTAAAAATCCATCCAACAATGACATCATCACCGATCATATGATTCTTTGTAACAAATGTTCTATGTTTGGCAATGGATAATTATCATTCTCAAATGATACATTTAGGCTTCTGAAATCAACACAAATTATAATCTCAGTACATGTTTTATTTCACACCACCACAAGGTTGAATACCCAAGTTGAATTCATTGTAGGTGCAATAATATTAGCTTCAAGTAACTTTTGCAACTCTTTTTGAATAAGGGAAGCCAACTTTGGATTTATCTATCTCAACTTTTGGAGAAAAGGTTTGGAATCCTCCTTCAAGGGTATAGTGTATTGAATTAATTCACCCTTGTAACATTTTAAATCATTGTATGACCAAGCAAATACATATTTTTACTCTCTAATCAAATTATCAATCTATTTTCTTTCTTCTCTCAAAATTTCTTTACTAGTTTTAAAAATATTAGGACCATTAGGGGATCCAATTTTTGTTTCCATGTACTTATCAAGATTAACTATTTCTTTATTTTCCTTGTACATGTCATGTCTATCAAACATCTTCTCTAAAGAAACTAGGCCATAAGGAATTTTTTTATCTCTCAATTTTTCTTAGTATTGTACTCCTCTCCAATCAATTTCATTTTCAACAAACTCTTGAAGATTTTTCATGAATATTATAGCATGGGAATCATTATAAAATACTTTCCAATGCTTAAAGTTGTCGAGAATGGATGTTCTAAAGATAATATATAATTTTCCTCCTTCTAACAAATTCTAGCAAGGTTGGAGAGTTGAAGCAAAAACAGCCAAAGTGTCATCTTTTTCATTAAACATTCTAGGTTCTGCTTCTAAGGATAGTGTATCAAAAAAATCCATGGTATCCCACATAGAATTCCTATACCTTTTTAATTTGAAATTTTTTCATGCAAACTAATTCTTGACTTGTGGGATTACAAAGTCAGAGTCACCTTGGTTTTCCAAAATTTTAATTCACATATCCTTCACCATATTTAATCCAAGTAAGAGGGATTCATATTCTACTTCATTGTTTTTTGCTTCAAATTATAGGTATAAGGAATAACACAAAGTGTCACCCTAAGGGGATATGAAACAATTCTTTCACTAACCCCCATTCTAGACTTAGCTCCATCAAAGTTCATCTTCCAAGCAATGTTGAAATTTTCTTGGGGAGCTACTTTAGTTTCTAACATAGTATAATATCTCGATTCTTGTACATAGTAAACATATCAAACCAATTCGTTCAAAGGATCTTGGGGTTCTTCTACATGTTTCCTCCTCATTTTCTTGAGGTGAAAAGTCACAAAAGTGTTTTCACAAGTAGGAATGGTAGCATAATATAGGTACATTTGGATACTACCTCCAATATTGACAACCCATTTACAATATAGGATAATTCTCCCTGCATTTGGAATATCTATAACAACTACATCCATTAACGATGATATGTCCAAGTAAATTGCCAATCTGACGTAGATTTCCTTGAATAGGCCACACACTTTAACATCTTTGGAGTCCATTGCACATATATTTCTATAAGGTCTTGTGGTTTTAAATCCCAATTGGTTCATGACCTTTCATGACATCACATTGGTTAATGATCCAAAGTCTAACATACACTTATGCAAAATAAATTTATTGACTAATAATGATATGAAGAAAGGTTGGTGAATTTCATTTCTCCTTCCTTCTTGATTCATGGATTGAATAAAACAAAAGAGACAACTTCATTATCATACATAACTTGGTTTAGTTGATTGATCTCTCCAATCTCAAGATCTTCCTTTATTTGACTTTTCACAGAAGGAAAATTTCCTAGCTTGATTATAGGCACAAGCATCTTAGCATTACCAATCCATCTCATTACATCCAATTTTAGCTCAAAATAATTACTTGTTGATGAATCTCATAGAGGCCATTTGACAATTGGTCCTATAGGTTGGGTATATTTATTAGAAAATTTTATAGGACCTTTTTTATCTCGAGGAGGTTTTCCTTTTCTTCTTTGGTAGTTTAAACCTTTATAACTATTAGCCCACATCCTTTGGATTTCTTTTGGGATTTCCTTTAACCAAATATTCTAGTTTCTCTTTCTGCATCTACAGACTAGTAATTTTGAAATCATAGGAGATTAGGAACATTATTCCCATGGTGGGTAGAGAAATTATCTCTATTGGATGGTTTAGATAGTAGATATTCTTAAGGATACGAGGGTGAATCAAGATTTTCACCATAATTATATAATTCATTAAAGTAAGGGTAAAAAATTCTAACTAGTTGGATTTTTGTTCTTAATTAATTCAAGTGCATAAATGTTCCGTCGAGAGAGTCTATTATCTATGTATTAAAAACCTACAGAAGAATTCTTCATTCAAGCGAGTATTTAGAACAAAAAAATGATCGTTGAAAGGTAGGCACATTTAGAGGTTTTATTTATTTATTTATTTATTTTTATCGAGGGTGATTGTCCTTAACTTGTTGAATGTTTTATTAGAAAAAGGGGAATTTATTAATCCCTTCAAATAAATTTTTGCAAGGATCCAAATAATTTTCATCATCTTGAGAACTTTCTTTGACCATCTTCAAATACCTTGCATAGGTCTTTTCCTCATGGAAATGTCCACAAGCTTAGAAAAATGGAGAAGGCTCATGGTTAAACATGTTGGATGGTTCCAATTTTGTGAGAGGTATTTGGTTCAGAGGAGGGCCCCAATACCCATTCCTAGGGGGGGAATTCTTAGGTTGTTGATTCCTTTACATTTGCATGATCTTATTATGTAACACATTAGTTGTTTGCATGAAATTCATCTCTAATCTCTTCATTCCTTCCAAGATAACGACTATAGGATCAACGGATAACTCAACAATATGGATGGTTCTTAGCTTAGGATCATCCCTAGCTCTAGGAGGGGTTAGAATATCTGACTTCCCTACTAAAACCCAATTATCATCTATGATATTATCTTTTCTTTTATCATCCATTAGATTATTCGGCTCAATTTCATTTAGAAAGAAATTGTATTGGCCTTGGAAAGAATTCAAATAGTCCAACAAGATAGTGGTTGGGGTAGGTTGATGGTTGTAAGGGATATTGGATTATTTTATCAAATCTAAGATTAAAATCATCCATAGTTTCATTTTCATTCCTCTTCATATTAGATGAATCATTCAAAAGAAACCCACTATCTTTTTTTCCAACAAACTACCAAAGAAAGCATCTTTACAAGCATTAAGAGAATTAACACTATTATCAGGAAATCCAGTGAACCACTTTCTAGCATATTTCTACGATGATAAAGAAAATAAGTTATAAAACACATCAATAGGTTCAATTCCAAGAGTTCTATCAAAATCCATGAAAGAATCCCAATGTTCATTAGCGCCAATAACATTATCACCATGAAATAAAGGCATAGTTTTCATTGATTTAGGAAATTCATGAGGTTGACTAGCAATATTAGAGAAGTCAAATGGTTTGTAATAATCAGACAACCAAGGAGCATCCATTTGATTTTGATTGAGGAAAATTGAATTATCAACTAATAATCTTCTTATATCTTTCACAGATTCAAGTCCTAATTGATTATTAGCTTCTCTTGTATTAAGCATATATCTTTTCCATTTATGGACAATTTCAGGTTTAGGCACAAGAATAATTATACCTTTATGAGCACACACTTATACTGATAGGGGGGATGAATCAATATAATACATTTTTTTTCTTTTTCAAATACTCATCAACCATAATAAAATAATCACATATGAGATCTGTTAATTGCAGAACATGGAACACAATATTTACGTGGAAAACCTTTCGAGAGAAAACCACAAAACTTATCCTTATAATTCTTTGTATACACCAACCTACTAAAGACACCAATCCACACTAGTACAAATCCTGGTAGGCACCAACCTACTCTTACATATATTTGTAAACATTAATATACTAGAGACACCAATCCCCACTGTTAAGCACCAAATTATCGAGAGAAATAAAACTCTTTCAAATCTTCATAGACATCACTATACTAGAGACACCAATCCTACCACTAAGCACCAACTTAGAAAGAGACACCAATCTCCTACAAATATTCGTAGACACCAATCTATTCGAGACAATAATCCCCACCGCTAAGAACTAACTTAGAAAGATACACCAATCTCTTACAGATCTTCATAGACACCAATCCCCACCACTAAGAACTAACTTATCAAGCGACACCAATCTCTAAGTTGCACCAACCTTTACAGAGTCTGCTTGTTATTTCTTCCTTCACTAGTTATGCTTATTATTTCTTCCTTTACGAGTTATGCTTATTATTTCTTCCTTTACTAGGTCTACTCATTACTTCTACCTTCACCAAGCCTACTCACTACTTCTGCCTTTACTAGGTCTGACCAAAAATTGAATTTCCAAATGGAAACTTTCCCAAAGCTTGTTGTTTTGGGCATCTTCCCAAGAACAAACTTGTACATCATGCCATGTATATAATTTTGAAAATAAAATTTTGAAATTTTTACCTAAATTACTTGTGCATGTCTCCTCGTTCTCCAAAATTTTCACAGTTTGGAGAGTCTCAGAAAAGAAGTTATAGTGAAAATGCCAAACTGACCTAATTGAAATTGATATCAGGGTCAGTCATAAACCCCAACTTCCATATAGAATATCTCAAAAATTACAATGAAATAACATATAAAATATTTACCTATGGTACTTCTATATGTCTCTTCTATTCTGTAAAAATTTCACAATCTGAAGAGTCCTAGAAAATAAGTTATAATGAAAATTCCAAATTGACTTCTTTGAAACTGATTCCGGGAGCATTCAAGAACCCTAACTTCCACAGAGCATATCTCCGAAATTATAATGAACCAACATCTAAAAAATTTACCACATTTACCAAGAGATCTCTCCTCTATATCTACAAAATTTCAAGGTCTTAACCATCCCAAAAAATAAGTTATAGCGAAAGTGCCAAGATGACATGTTTGAAATTGATTTCAGGAGCATTCTAGAAACCTAACTTCCACAAGGAATATATACAAGTGTATAGTGAACCAAAATATAAATTTTTTACCACATGTACACCATGATCTCTCCTTTGTCTTTGCAAAATGTTAAGGTTTGAAACATCCCAAAAAATAAGTTATAGCGAAAGTGCCAAGATGACCTGTTTGAAACTGATTTCGGGAGCATTCATGAACCCTAACTTCCACAGAGAGTATCTAAGAAAGTACAACAAAACAACATCTCAAACTTTTACCTAAGGTACTTCTATACGTCTCCTTTGTTATTTAAAACTTTCAGAGTTTGAAGATTCCTAGAAAATAATTTATAGTGAAAATTCCAAACTAACATGTTTGAAACAGATTTTAGGAAAATTTAGGAACCATAACTTCCACAAAGCATGTCTTTGAAAGTGTAGTGAAACAACATATGAAGTTTTTACCTGAGGAAATTTTGTGTGTCTCCTCTTTTTTGTAAAAATTTTATGGTATGAAGAGTCCCATAAGAGAAGGTCTAGTGAAAATTCCAAGCTTACTTGTTTGAAACCAATTTTAGGAGCATTCAAGAACCCTAACTTCCACAAATCATATCTCAGAAAGTACAACAAACCAACATCTGAAATTTTTACCTGAGGTACTTCTATATGTCATCTATGTTTTTTTCTAAAATGACAGGTTTGAAACTGATCTAAATACCATTCATAAACCTTAAACTCCACAAAGCATACCTCCAATAGTATAGAAAACCAACATATTAAATTTTTACCACATGTACCCAACGATCTCTCCTTCGTCTCTACAAAATTTCAAGGCCTGAAACATCCCCCAAAAATATTATAGTGAAAGTGTCAAGCTGACCTATTTGAGAATGATTTTAGGAGCCTTCAAGAACCCTAACTTCCATAGGGAATATCTCTAAAAGTATAGAAAACCAACATTTGAAATTGTTACCAAATGTTCCCAAATATCTCTCCTTCATATTTGCAAAATTTCAAGGTCTGAAACATTCCAGAAAATAAGTTATAGAGAAAGTTCCAAGCTGACCTATTTGAGATAGATTTCAGGAGCCTTCAAGAACCCTAACTTCCATAGGGCATATCTCTGAAATTATAGCAAACCAACATCTAAAAGTCTTACCACATGTACACCAAGAACTCTCCTCAATCTCTTCAAAATTCCAAGATGACCTGAAACTGATTTCACAACTCTTCCCTTTTGGAATGATATTCAATATTTTCTCATCCATTTTTCACACACTCACTTTCTCTCAATACTTTATCTTTTTGTACTTTTTCATAGCCCTTCATGAAGGGACATGTCCATTAATTAAATAATTAATTTTCAATACCATGGGTTTAAAACCACC